>JAHKKF010536482.1:13737-63016 GCA_019740295.1 Labeo calbasu | reverse complement strand
TTTTATCTCCTAATTTCGATAAAAGAAATTTCGACTTTTTTTTCTTGTAATTACAACCTTTTAATCCAATCATTTTGGCTTTATAAATCATAATTTCAACATTTTATCTCATAATTTCAATTTTATAAGTCATAATTTCAACTTTTTATCTCATAATTTAGACTTTTTTAAATCATAATTTTGACTTTTAATTTTATAATTTCAACTTTTAAAGTCACAATTTTGACTTTTTATCTCATAATTTCGAATGTTTGTTAAGACATAATTTCGACATTTTCTGTCACAATCTAGACTTTTTAGGTCATAATTTAGACTTTTTAAGTCATAATTTTGACTTTTTAATCATAATTAATTTAAACTTTTAAAGTCACAATTTTTACTTTTTATCTCAGAATTTCGACATTTTTTGTCATAATCTAGACATTTTAGGTCATAATTAAGACTTAAGTCATAATTTTGATTTTTAATTTTATAATTTCGACTTTTAAAGTCACAATTTTGACTTTTAATCTCATAATTTTGCTTTTTTAAGTCAGAATTTCAACTTTTTTATCTCATAATTTCGACTTCTTGTCAAGTCATAATTTCGACATTTTCTGTCATAATTAGACTTAAGTCATAATTTCAGCTTTTAAAGTCATAATTTTGACTTTTTATCTCATAATTTCGATTTTTTTGTCAAGTCATAATTTTGACATTTTCTGTCATAATTTTGACTTTTTATCTCATAATTTCGACTTTTAACCTTTTAATTTTGATTCTTTTTAAGTCACAATTTTGACTTTTAATCTGACAATTTCGACTTTATAAATCATAATTCTTACATTTTATCTCGTAATTTTGACTTTTTGAGTCATAATTTCGACATTTTCTCTGATAATCTAGACTTTTTAAATCATAGTTTAGACATTTTAGGTCATAATTCTGACTTTTTTTTAATCTCATAATTATGACTTTTAGAGTCATAATTTCAATTTAGTAAGTCATAATTTCGACTTTATAAACCAGTTATGACTAAAGTATGTCATAATTTCGAAGGTAAGGCATACATTTTTTTACTTAAGTGGTGGAAATGGGCTTCCATACTGGTGCCTTGTAAATGTCACATGACTAATCACTGTAGATTTGCAGGAAAATTACATGATAATGCTGATATGACAATGTATGCTGACTGGCTGATGGTACCACACGAATCTTCACTAGTGACTGGCACATTTACATAGTAGACTTCTTTAAAGTAAAATAAAGAAATAAAAAAAAATAATAATTTGAATTTGAAAGAAAGAAAGAATAATATACTACTTAATGAAACATATAAGTTGTAATAAGTATTGCTTTAAAAACTAGAATTAAGCCAATATTGTCATCAAACTCTGTGCTGCAGTTCCTACACTTCGCCACTAGAGCGCACTCTTGCATAAAATAATTCTGACACTGGCAACCACTGGAGCACTTTATGATACAGTTCTACACTTGAGCAGCAGGTGTCAGCAACATGAGAGGAAGGGACAGCACAGGAAACAATAAAGTCTGTTGGAGCTAGAGGAAGTGCAGCAAGGAACACAAGGGAATAATATGGGAAGGACATAGTCACCTTTAAACGTACAGTAAGAGCCCTTAGCAAAACTTGTAATACATGTAAAACCTAAGATTCATATTCTAAGCAACCTGAGAAGTCTTTAAGCCTTTTTGAATATTGAGGCCAGATTTTTTACAGGTTGATAGATAACTAAAGGTCATGCAAGGACAAACACGAATAGCATCTCTTACAGCATCTTACATCTTTCACAATCTTAGAGAACAGAATCAACACCTAGATCTCAGATGTTGTTTTATTAATAGACTGCTATTACATTAGGTTTCCTTAGAGATATTTATAAACTGGCCAACAGTAGAGGTGATAACCCTGTAATGACGGATAGTTAGAAGAGAGGACATGCTGAAAATGAAAAAGAAAATGGCTTCCAAAGCAAGGATTTTTGTCCGTTGCTATGGGAACAGTCCAGAATTGACTTGTCTTGGTAACAAGAGCAGCAGTGAATTGAGTTCAGAGGCTCATAGTCAGAAAGAATGTTCTAGAGTTGGAGCATTTTAAGTCAGGATAGGGTCAGAGATCTGTGATAGCATTTGTGTACGTTTAGATGAGAAGAATAATGCATGCGGTGTTTGTAGTGTTTTAAACCATTTGAATTTTTCAGGTTGGGTATGACATTTCAAGGCTCTCTTTTTGGTTTTAGTTTGAATGTCCACTTGTAGTGTACTTCAAATCTTTAAAGTACTTTTTAACTGTAATAATAATAGTGATAATTTAATATTCATGAAATAAAAGGACACTTATGTACTTAAGAGGAGAGAACACATTCATGACTGTTTCTTAACATAGTTTATACTTTTAAAAAGTGCACTTTGTAATAATGTGAAAGTTTAACTTTTGTCATGCATTAAAGAAGTACAATTATTTTGATATTATTTTGATATATTTGACACTAAAGCATTTTAACTGCTGTATTTGCTATTATATTTTAATATACTTTAAATGCACTAATGTGCATTTCCACACGTGACATACAAGTTTCAATAGATATGACAATAAGGTATTTTAAGTATTTTTAATGTTTGTCAGTACATTCAGCAGTATTTAACAATACTTTTAAGACAATAAAATTATGAAAATACATATAAATATGTACTCAAGTCCTACTTATCTGGGTCAAAAAGCACTCCTAAATTTAACTAATTGCTGTTCATATAAATTTAAACTATAAAACATTTTCTAACTGTCCAAACACACTGCATTTAAGCATATTATTTTAATTTTTTTTTTAAATGTATGTTAACGAGTACTTTTTTCACAAGGCCCTTTTGGTGTTTTTGGTATTAATGTATCCCAGCATTAAATGCAACTGCATATAAATGGCCATTTTAAAATGCTGGAGCTTATTTGTGGCTGTGTTAAGATCAACTAAATTGATTGTTTCTCCTCAGAAGGCTATATGAAACAACATGTGTGTAAGCAAAAAGCAAAAATGCTTATGGCAGGTGTTAATTTCCCACAAAGTGAAATCAGGAACGACTGATACTAGCTTGTCACAATGACAAATTAGGTCTATTCTGCTATTCTGTGGGCTGTAACACGGAAATATAACATTTTCACACAAAAGATCCAGTAATTACAAGGTTACAAGGTCAAAAAGGTCAACAAAATTAAACGTATGCACTGAGGAATTTCACATGTCAAGATCTATAACAAGCATTTAGTGGGACCAGGAAGGTCAAAGGTATTTAGGGAATTGTAAGAAAAACACTTTCAGTATAGAATATTTGAAATTAAAACTAATTTAAATAAGGGTTACTTGTAATGTTAGCAGTAGGTAGTTTTAACATGTATCTGTTATAAAGCTACACAGATGTGTTTTCATATGAAAGGAAGCAGTTTCCATTGAGAAACTGAAACGTACAGTTATGACATATTGACGTCTGATATATTATGTACGTCTGTCAAGACCTGTTCTTTGTCATTCCTGTTAGACACGTGGGTGTAAAGCACCGTAATTATAACCTCTCATTTGTGAGTAACCTGTCGGTTGCAGGTGTTGACGGGGAAACACCAGATAACTCGAAAATCAAGCCTCCAGTACACCTCTTGCGCTCATTTTGCCGCGAACAAGAATCGTGTGAATGTATATGTGCTGCAATGTAATGAAACTCCAGTCACGCAGTCGAACACTCATGTGACACAACGTCAGAATCACATTATAGGCTACGTGTACCGAGGAGGCGCTTACGGTGCGCTTGAGTAATGCGTAACGCTACATTTGAGGCTTGTTTCAAGGTGCAACGTAAATATAATTTGTTTATTATATTAAATATAATAAACACTAGTATACTATATGCTGATATAAAAAGCGCCAATTAATCAGGGTAACCACAACTTAGTTTCTCATTAATTAATTCATCATTATATACATTTATATTTAAAGTTTAAAAGTAAGTTTAAAATAAAATATTTAAAAAATAAATAAATAAAATAGTAATTTCATTGAAAATGCAAGTTTGACAAGAAGCCAAGGGTCAGACTCGCTCTCTGTTTTCTCCATCCCTTGCATTTATATGTCCAGACTCTGAACTCCACTTTATCTAAACCGATTATCTCTTTAAAGGCACTGACTGTCACAACTCCATAGATGGATCTTCAGAAGAACAGCTGCGGGACCGCGACCAGATTCGTCGGAAAGAGGCACGTGACGTCTCACGTAGCGCATGATTGTGACGTCAAATACCGGAGCCTTGTCGCTCCTCTAAAATGAAGTGACCTTTCTTTTTCGCCCTGATAGAGAATCGGTTCGCCGACCGGCTCGAACAGAGTACCATATCCCGCAAGACAAGGCGATTCCTCACACGGCCTGAAAGGTAAAATTATCAGCCATATTAAACAGATAACTTCGTGCTTTGTTCTCCTCGTTGACGATCATAGACGCGATATTTAAGTGAAATGGAGGATTTTAGAGCGAAGGTTGCATAAGCTAACCGGTACACTTCAAGAACAATTGTACGTCGCGGAAGGAGTCTGTAGGGTTTATTAACAATCTCCGTATTTTTGTCATTATAACAGGGGAAGAGTCGTTTTTTGGTTACTGAGTAGTAATAAACGTTTAGTAATTCATGGAAAAGTGTGCTTTATGGGAAGCTAGCCAGATGTGGCTAGCTGTTAGCTTCCACAACGTGGATCAAAAAAGCCGGTTTACGACTATTGCTGTGTTCTTCGGAAATGTATAACTTATCTGAAAATCTTTTGATAGTTTAAATTGGGATTTTGTCACAGAAGCTCTGATCCAGTTTCTTATTTATTTTAAGCTAATTATCACAGGCGGATGCTTAACGAGCTATACACGAGTGATTAAGGCTTCTTTTAATGAAGGCGATTAAAGGTTATCCTCAGACGAACATCTTAATACCGAGATGTTTACAGATACGAGTTGGAATAGATTGGATGTCATAGGAAACATAATCCATCTACCTAGAAACCAACAGCAGATGTTTTACTTCTCAATGGGTGATGAACTAACCTTACAAGCTGTTTTAGAGGTTGATTTATGTTTTGAAGTTTATGGGTTAAGCATGTAGATACTCCACCCTTGAATGACCTTCTAATGATCTGTCCACTGTGCTTTCACATCGCTCACCCTTCAAATGCCTTTCTGCATGTCCTATACTCTTAGGTAAATATGGGTGACGTTGAAAAGGGAAAGAAGGTTTTCGTCCAGAAGTGTGCCCAGTGCCACACAGTTGAAAACGGAGGCAAGCACAAAGTGGGGCCAAACCTTTGGGGTCTTTTTGGACGCAAGACTGGTCAGGCAGATGGATTTTCTTACACAGATGCCAATAAGAGCAAAGGTAGGGCTTGCTGACTAAATTACAGCGTGTGTACTTTTAACAATGAGATGTAATGACAGTATTTAATTAATCTTATTCTTTTCACAGGCATTGTCTGGAGTGAAGAAACCTTGATGGAATATTTGGAGAATCCCAAGAAGTACATTCCAGGCACAAAGATGATCTTCGCTGGGATCAAGAAGAAGGGAGAGAGGGCAGACCTTATTGCATACTTAAAGTCCGCCACATCATAATACAGTTGGAGAAAAAGGAGACTGCGATATTTAAATTAAACATTTGTAGTTTGGCTTTGAATGTCTTTAACAATATCTATATGAAATGATGTGACAGATCAAGTGGCCAGGATTATTCATTATAACACTTGGCATGCTTCTAATGCCGGTCCATTTTAGCAGTGAGGATTTCACTCTTTCTTTTGTCCAAGTAATGTTAAAATGAGTCGAGTTACTGCACACCCCCAGTGTTTCCACTGAGGGAATGAAAACTGTGTCCCTGGGTTTCACAGGTGCTGTTGTAGGTTAAATTATTAAATTGTACTGAACCCTTAAAGTATTGGATCACAATCAGTGACTGAACAAGCAGCATGCTTAATGGTAACTAATTGTATCGGATGGATTAGATCTGTCAAATAAAACGGTCAAACTGTCCTTTTTTTTTTTTTGTCATGTCTGTTCTTTTAGCTTTTCATGTTGTAATGCACTTGCCTCCTGTTTTAGTTTGTGTGCTTTAGTGTTAGCTCACCATTTCTTCAGTTTTAATTTTTTATAACAAAAAGACTTAACTTTCATTGTACCAAGCAGACCCTTAAGCAATAAGAAAACTCGAAATGTAAAGTGCAAGGTATGCTCTTCTTCATCTGAGAAATTTCAGGACAAGTCCTGACAATGTCCTTGTAAAAGATGGAGTGAGTATATCAAGGTTTCCAGGATAATTTGCCTAGAATTTTCTTAGAAAGTTGCTTTTCCTGCTGAGGTTGTGCTTTTTCTTTCTTTCTTTTTTTTTTTTTTAAATTATTATCATAGTTCAATATAAGTGATGTTCTTGACTGACAGATAATTATGTTAAAGATTAAATTTCAGGAAATTGCCCATCTGTTGCACTGCCATAAAAGATCAATTCTAAAATTTTTATTGAACAAAATTATATTAATGCAAATTTAAAACCACTAAAATGCATTCAGATTGAATTATTAATTTTGACAATTGAGAAACAACATGCTTTTTTCGATTCCTTGCATCCAAATTATAGAAAGAGATGTAGTATAACTAACAGTGAGGAATACTATCATTCGTAGATATAAGCATGGACAATTTCATCTTTTAGCCTGTACTGACCAGTTAATTGCCATATGTGACCTTGATACTAAGCTCAACAGGCTTTTAGTGTAAAATCTCCTCAGACAAATTTTACCAGAAAAGACGTGTTATCAGTAAGTTAGGAAGATCACACATAAATTAATTGAGTAGCAGCTCTGGCCCAATAGTCCTTATCAGCCTCAGCTTTGATTGGACTTCAACATTATACGTAGACACGAGGAGTACACATCAGAGAGCAAAGTTCAAATAGAGATGTACCTAAGAAAATGCACAGCTGGTCAGATACAATCTAATCAACTACCTCATATCAAGCCTGTGAAGTTAATATAATAATACAGTACTAATATAGTACAATATTTGGAAGATCACAGAAACAAACCTGGTTTAAATGCAGAAATGCAAATCTACCCTGACTCATCAAAACTGCAACGGTTTCAATGTCATTAGCAGTGTCATTTTAACACGAAAATGGCGCCACCTACAGGACAAAAAGTTATTTTCTAACACCTTTTTTTAATTGAACACAATGGTTGCACAATCAACATGTTTGTTGAAACACGTAAGACAGATGTCTAAAATGTGTCTATATTCTGTATTAATTCATGGTAGGCTAAATGTTGTTTAAATAAACGTTTGGTTGAAATATTGGCTAATCCATACCTACAGTATGCAGTGAACTATATTAGCATTTTGGTTTATTGCTGCGATATTCAATATAAATATATGTACGTTATATCCTGTTTATTTAAAGCTTTACGACTAGAATATCTTGTTGATTTATGCCTTATGACATAAAAAGAGCACGTACAGTACCCGTCTGTGTTTGTCATTGAGAGGAACCTCTGTCACGTGTGTATCGAAGATGTAGCAGTTTGTTAGGTTACAGTGTCTACAAATACAGCATCGTTTCACTTCACATTCTAGCAGAGTGCTGTGAACACAGTGTCTTGTGAAGATGTAAGTGTAATAGACATATAACGTAAAGATTTATATCTCTTTTGTGTCAATTATATCAACATCCTCAAGGTGAAAGTGTTTGATACTGGATGAGTAGGCTAAGGAAGACATGAGCTGGGAGGGATCAAAAAACGGTGCTGCCACAGAACTCCACTAGAGGGCAGCAGTCAGCTATATTTCTTTTTTCCTTTATCTTTCTTTCTTTCTTTCTTTCTTTCACTGTTTTACTGTAAATGTTAACCGTAATAAAAATAGAGGTAGAAAATAGAAGTTACATATACAAAACTGGTTTTTACATGCACATTGGCTAATAAAAACGTTATTATGATTGTTATTATATACTAATTGAGAGACTACGTTAAATATTTGCATTTAAATTAAGGAGTGAAGGCAAAAATATTATTTAAAATAAAAAGTTAGAATTCATAGAAAATCTTTTTTGGGGTTATTTTTCTCCTTTTTTATTATGATACGGCAGTGGAGAGCAGAGGGGGCGGGATCGGGAAAGGTCCTCGAGTCGGTTTCGAACTTGGGACGCCTGTAATGCAATGGCGCTGTATGTTAGCGCATCTGTCCACTAGTCTGTCGCCACCAACCGTAAAAATTCTTTTTACATTTAACCCAAAAATTACAAAATTATGTTAATTGATGTTGCTGGTGAAATCTGCAGTCAAATATGACATACTGCACTAAATGCATCATACTTAACAACTGCAACACTTAATTTCACTTATGGGATTCAAGGATAAAATTCATAGCAGTTAGCAGATTAGTCTTTTTGATGCAATACGTTAAAAAAAACTGTGAGAAGTTACCCCCTTTAAATATAGTAGTCAACATTTAAAATGGATCAAAACTTTTCAGCAAAACTGTCCTAAAACCAAAACAATACCCGTTCTTGTCTTAGGACAACTTTGATGAACTTTTTTGATCCACTTCACCAAATGAATTCATGAATTCACCAAATGACATGACTTTACATAAACCATTTTAGTTCCTGCAACACTTAGTAATTAAAGCCATTTTGAGTTTAAACAGAATATTACAAACCAATAACACAAAACTGTATGCTTAAAATAAGAACTTAAGTATACGTAAATAAGAAAAACATTCACTCTTTGTTTAAAAAATAGAAGATTTAATAAGTTCCAAAATCTGCAAGCTGTTAACCATGGCAGTAATTTTAATTATTATGATATGATATTAACATATATATTAATATATTATATATAGAGAGAGAGAGAGAGATTTTTTTTTTTAAAGAAATACTATTAGGAGGGATTCAGTTAAAAAGTCAATTTGATATCAACATCAGAAATACTAACAAAATTATGTTAACAAAAAGCATATTAATCCATGTTAAAGTATACACTTCAAACCAGTCATGAAACTCGTAAAACCAAGCCTTTATTTTCTCGGGATCAATAGAGATTTGATGGGTGGAGCTTCTAAAGCAAAGTTCTGTAATGCACTGACCACACACTCACACAGCCAGAGTGGACCACAGAACTTTCCCCGAGGAGCCATGCTTGAATGTGTGCGTTTCTCTGTATAAGTATGTCCATATGTGCATGTTAACTTGTGTGGGTATGCAACTTTAGCGGCGAAGCCTATGCATGCATTTTTGTCTTTTTGAATTCTACATTTGTCTTTAAAATGTGCCGAACATTTACTGCAATCATTTGGGCTTCAGTCAGTTCGCTTGCAGTCGCCTTGGTTGAGAAGGTTGCCCACTGAGGACCAATCAGCTCCTGAGGTTCCTGGGAAGTAAAACACATGTTAGAATTTATGTTCACTCTCTAGAATGAGCTGACGTGTCTCCATGCATTAACAAGTTCAAACTGCTGCAACACTATTTAGGAGAATCCAAATCTGACAGTCTGTAATGGAGGTCTTATTTTATACAACCCGCTAAGGTCTATTTTGGCATGTTGAAACAAAAAGAAAAAAATTCATTTAGCCGAGAATATATATGCAATATATGGAAACATACAGATATGCTTTTTCCTCCTAATGTAGGCTATAACATTTAAATTCACCAGTTTTCACCAAAAACATATTTTCTCTAATGTACATACTGGCCTATATATGAATTTGTGAAGAGCTGATTGTGTTTAAAACAATAGTCATCCATGTTTTTGCACAGGTTCTGTGCTCAGGTTTTGTATTCAAACTTCTCAAATTACTTTGTGAAATAGTTTAAGTTTGGCATCACTTTAAGAACTGCCTAAAGCAGTATAATTTAGTGCGCACACTATCCTGAGTTTAATGCATCACCTCCAAAAACATAAACTAGAGGCCAAAGCAACTAATGAAAGTTTAATTCCGGACTGTAAAGTGTCTGCTTACCTTACAGCTGACCGGTGGCTCTCCTGGCTGTGCCTCGAAACAGACTGAATGTATTGCTGGACCCCCTCTCTCCGTCGCTAAAGGAATGTCGACGTGGAGCTGCCAAACGTGAACGTGTAGGGTACTCATGAACGCGCTCGTCGGAGAGGCTTCTCTGAGTCTGAGCTCGTACCCTTGGCATAGGTAGTGTGGGCTTGGCGCTAATCACAGATACCTGTCACATTTCGTGGCGTGTTGAAAGCTGAGGGGGAAGACATTCTTGAAAGACGGATAATGTACGATTCATCTAAAACTGTTTACGTATGTTTATTTCATAAATTGCTTTGTGCATGTTTAATGTTTTGAGCAGTTCATTAAAAATTCCTTACCAGATTTTACTCGGCTATTAAACGTGTATTAGCCTAAATTTGATTTTTGCATAGCCTACAATTGTAGATTCTTAAAAGAAAGTCAGAGCAAGTAGCAATTGTTATGGCATTTTACGTTTTGAGAACGCAAACTTGTGCTTTTTCGTTTGTGTATGTGAAGATCGACATAAAACTGTTTCATCAACATTATTGATGATGAAAGAAGGTTGTAAAGGCATGTTGTAAACTGATGAAGGCATGTCTAGCTTGAGTTGAACGTTATTATTGGTCAATACTTTGTAGTAGGCGGGTCAATGTTAATATTTGTGTTTCGCTCTTTGATTGGCTAATGGATCGTTCCTGAATTTGTTATCCGCCGTGTGATTGGCTGATGGATTTTGTGGGCGAGTCCTGTCTGTATTTGGGTTGTTACACACGCGTGTCATCAGATTTGATTCAGAAATATGCTTTGCTGACGGTTGTGTTAGTCCTCCATCAGACAAGTTCTTCAACATCAAATGAAAAACATGGACGAACCTTCTGCTCAGTTTCAACATGAGGTAAGACAGTACTTTGATAAGAAAACAAATGTACATTTATGAAATTAAGTGTAACTGATGGAAAAGGACTTTATTTTTTGGAGTCCCATCTTTGAAGTTGTAATTGAAGCCTTATTACGGAATTGTTGATATGATCTGAAAAGCTGCCTATAAAATGACATGAAATATTAAAATAAAAAAGGACAAACCTATAAAGAATTATTACCTTACTAAAGGATTCCAGTGTTTAAAAGGGGAAAAAGTCATTAAACATTATTATTTTGTGGAATTTTATATACATGTTGTTTGATCTTTTCTTCGATGGTGGTCACCTTTGCTGTCAGCAACATGAAGCATCTCTCTCTCTCTCTCTCTCTCTCTGTCTGTCTGTCTGTCTCTGTCTCTCTCTATGGTTTTCACAAAAAATATAAAGCAACTTAGATAATAATAAGAAATACACAAACTCAGCTTATTACAGAAATAAATTACATTTTAAAATATAATTAAAATAAATGAAGTCAGTTACTTTAAAATGTAATAATTTTTCACAAAAATACTGGTTTTACAGTATTTTTGATCAAATAAATGCATCCTTTTTTAGCACAAGTGACTTGGTTTAAAAAACATTTAAAAAAATGATTTTTGTAGTGTATTATCATACATAAATCATGAGTAGTGAAGTTAGTTTGATGGTCTAACATCATATGGAAGCTTGTATATTCATGTGACTATATAATAAACAGAATTATATGCACGTTAGATACACCATTAGTCAAAAGTTTTTGAACAGTAAGATTTTTAATGTTTTTTTATAAGAAGTCTGCTCACCAAGCCTACAGTTATTTGATCCAATGTACAGCAAAAAACAGTAAAATTTAGAAATATTTTTGCTATTTAAAATAACTGTTTTCTATTTGAATATATTTTAAAATGTCATTTATTCTTGTGATTTCAAAGCTGAATTTTTTGCATCATTACTCCAGTCACATGGTCTTTCAGAAATCATTCTAATATTCTGATTTGCTTCTAAAAAAGCATTTATTATTATAATGTTGAAAACATAATAAGGTTACGTTTAAGGTTTCTTTGCTGAATAAAAAGTTTAGAAGAACAGCATTGATCTGAAATAAAAAATCTTTTGTAACATTATTAATGTCTTTATCATCACTTTTGGTCTTTATCATCAATTTAAAGCATCCTCGCTAAATAAAAGTATTAATTTCTATAATTTCTGCTGATCTGCTGATTTTTGGATCTTTCTATTCATCAAAGACGACTAAAAAACTTTACTCAACTGTTTTAAATATTGATAAAAATAATAATAATAATAAATGTTTCTTGAACAGCAAATCAGCATATTAGAATAATTTCTGAAGGATCATGTGGCACTGAAGACTGGAGTAATGATGCTAAAAGAATTAGCTTTGATCACAGGAGTAAATTATATTTTAAAATATATTCAAATAGAAAGCAGTTATTTTAAACAGAAAAAAAATATTTCAAAATTTTACTGTTTTGCTGTACTTGCAAAATATTAAAATCTTCTAAAAAAAAAAAAAAAAAAAAAAAAAGACTGGTAGTGTATTTAAAAAATAAAAAATAAATAAAAAATTTAGACCATATTTTACCACTGCAAAATAATCCTTTTTTTTTGTTTTTGAATACTGGGCTGTTAGTGTGGAGTGGAGGACAGTCAGAAAAACTTTGGGTTCCAGGTCTCTGTAACACAAGGGTAGGCCACTTACATAAAATTAGTCTCAGCTGTCATGAATTCAACTACCTGGGTTGGTTAAATAAACATTTCACTTTGTGCACCTGATCCAGACACACCCAATTCTGCACTACTGTTACAGGGTGGGTAGCCATTTACCCCAATGAGAAGAGTTAATTCATAAATCAGTTGTCTTTTATGCACACAAGGCTCTATCTGCCTGTCTACACTTTAACACACTTGCATCATCACATTCACCACCCAGCTGTAGGCGTGTGTATTCACCTTTCACTCAGCTCACCTTTACCTTCTTTCTCCCAGTTATTCTTGTTCTGTTTTTTTTTTTTCTATTATCTGATTAATTGTTTTCCCTAGGTTGCTCAGTGAAGTAAATCTCCTACGTAAGCTGGAGCATTTATTTACTTGCGTGACTTCAGTGAGAGGGCAACAAGTTCAAGGTCTTTATGACCGGCTCCATTACAAATACTTTGAGCACCGCTTAGAAGTTTTGTTTGTGTACCAGCATATAAAGTGCACTCACTCAGAAGGCCATGGTGTCATGGCCTTCGGGTTAACACAGATACACGGAAACAGCAAAGCTGTAATGGACGTTCACTCTTTATAGGTCTGATAGTGGTAAAAATTGGCTTGAAAACATTTTCAATCACTGCACAGCTCACCTTGTAAACACCACTGGCAATATATATCACTGTTAGTGAATTGAAATGACAGTAAAAATAGGTTACAAATTAGGCTTTAAACCACAGTAAATGAGAAGCTGACTCCGGCTGTTCCCTAGTGTGTCATTCTCTGAGAGGACTGGCACATAATAACATGGCAGTAGGTTAGAACTAAATAACTTGAACAACCTCATGTGACAAAAAATCTATATATTTAAAAAAAAAAAAAAAAGTAAATACATTTCAAAATGCCAAAAATCTAAATACTAAGAAAATCACCTTTAAAGTTGTTCAAATGAAGTTCTTAGCATTGCATATTACTAATCAAAAATGAAGCTTTGATATATTTACAGTAGGACATTTACAAAATTTTTGGCATAAAAGAAAAATCGATAATTTTATCCCATACAATGAATTTTTGGCTATTGCTACAAATATACCCGTGCTTCTTAAGACTGGTTTTGTGGTCCAGGGTCACTTATTTTGCTCTTTGTATATTTCAGTAGAATTAAAATACATTCACATGTGATATTTAAAGAAAATCTTTCACATTGTCTATAACACGTGTGAACATTTGAATAAAAATCAAGGAACTTATAATACACTGTATACAAAATGTAAACAATTCTTCCATCTTTGGTCATGAGCACTCAGTTTCGCATTCAGGTTTTTTTTGAGCCTGTCACCTAAGCCATACCAGGATTCATGCCAACCAGCCAAACATTTACCCTTTGTCTGAACTGATCTAATCTGAACTAAACTAAACTTACCTGCTCTGATCTGAACTGAAATGTTTCTATTTTCAGTTCCACATCCATAGTGTGCAGCGCAAATGTCATTGACATTTACTTTGACTAGAAAACAAAGCAAAGACATACTCAAACACTTTATTGGTGTAGTGTCGTACATCAGGCTCCCTCAGTGGCAGCGCAACCTCTGACCGCACAATCAGGGCTTATAAATTCTGTGATTACAATGTTATCATATCAAAAAAACTGATTACAAGTGATCTCATATCAGTAGTTCTCAACCTTTTTGACTCCAAGGCTCCATATTGTACACAACAATATTGAAAGGCCCCATAAACTTTTCCAGTAATTCTTTATTCACTGGATAAGAATAAAAAATTCTTTTATATAACACAAAAATATATATTTTTTTAAATAAAAATGCAAGTTTTCTTGATTTTTCGTTCTTTTTCATCTAGTGGCCCTCTTTGCTCTTAAGTTGTCTAATATGTTGTTTAGTTTAATTGGTTTTGTGCATTGCTTCTGATAAGGCAATATGAAAACATGTTTTCATAAAATAAAACGATCCACCCTGAACATGTTTATTGTTATACCATGCTACACCAACCTGAAAAGTTTACAGGTGTATTTGGTAAAAAGGCACCTGCCAAGCAAATGAATGTGAATGCAAATCACGTACAAAAACATGACTGATAATGCGAGAGTTCACTAAAAGTTTATGCAAACATGCTCTTATTGTAATACCAGTATGAACAGCCACATACAACCATAGTCAATTGTCTGCTTTACATCATGTCTTTCTGTTTAGGATTTGATTGATATATTATGGAGGCAAGATGTTGATTTGGGGGTGGAGCGGGAGATATTTGATGGATGTCTTCGGCAAAGGGAGGAGGAGACCACGAGAGCAAGAAAAAGAGAGTTAAAAAGAGAGCGAGAGCTTGAAAGGATAATGCAAAGGTTACAGAAACTAGACAAGGAAACTGGAGAGTTTTTGCCTAGTCCTTCAACTGTGAACTCCCACGTAAGCATGTTATTGTCTACACATGGAAACAAATAAACAGTGTGCATCTGTTAATTAATACAGAACACCTTAAAATCTCTCAAAATAATACCTGTACACACACCCACACACTCTCTATTGTTTAGTTTTGCTTACAGAATTATTTTTGCTGTTTTAGGCTGTGCCAGAGACGTTGCATTCTACTGTGTTTACTCAGCGTTCACCTGTTACCCAGAATCCTCTACTGTCTGCACTGCTATTTTCTCAGAAGTCTCAGAAGCCTCCCTCTCAAGAGCAGGCTTTCAGTGAACTGCTGTCACTGCCAGACTTAGAGGTACTTATGCACATAATGCAGAAAGACACATGCCTGAGCTGGTGCATGGTTGGCATTTCATTTTGGAATAAATTTTGCATGTTTACAGATGAAGTTACATTAAATTTAGGTAACTGTAAATTGCTCTATGGTAATTATAAAATCACACAGCCACTGAATTAATTATCAGCGCATTCGTAACCTGAGTTGCCTTTCTACCTTTGAAAAAAAAAGTGAGCATTTAAAGGAGTAGTTCACTCCAGAATTTAAATTTCCAGATACTTTACTCACTCCTATGTCATCCAAGATGTTTATGTCCTTCTTTCTTCAGTTGAACAAAAATTAAGGTTTTTCAGGAAAAAATTCCAGGATTTTTCTCCGTATAGTGGACTTCAATGAGAGCCAATGGGTTGAAGGTCCAAATTGCAGTTTCAATGCAGCTTCAAACGGCTCTACACAATCCCAGCCTTATCAGGAAAAACAATTGGTCATTTTCTGGAAAAAAAAGTATATTCTTTTTAACCACAAATGCTCGTCTTGCACTAGGTCGATTTTACACATTATGTGGTTCCTTTGGAAAGGTCACCGACCCAGTGTTTACAAAGCGAACATGCAAAGAAAGTCAAATGCCCCTTACAAAAAAAGGCAAAACTAACCACCTTTTCAACATGACTACGTAATTGTGTAAAGTCGTAGACCCGCATCCCAGAGCTAATGCAAGATGAGCATTTGTGGTTAAAAAGCACATACATTTTTATTTTTTTTAAAATGGCGATCGTTTCGCTAGATAAGACCCTTATTTCTCAGCTGGGATCGTGTAGAGCCATTTGAAGCTCTATTGAAACTGCAAATTTGGAACTTTAACCTGTTGGCTCCCATTGAACTCCACTATATGGAAAAAAATCCTGGAATGTTTTCCTCAAAAACCTTGATGTCTTTTCGACTGAAGAAAGAAAGACATGCACATCTTGGATGACTTGGGGGTGAGTAAATTATCAGAAGTATATAATAAATAAATAAAAGTTAATATGATTGACAGATGCTTAAACTGTTGTTGGCAGCAAGATCTTGTATGGTAGCAGCCATTTTACAGTATGGTTCAACCTCTGTTTTAAATGTATTTTATTTTTATAACTTTAAATATTTAACATAATCTCATAAAAGTATCTAGTTGCAAACTCCTCTTAGCTTACAATCTGTTAGGTATATTTAGGTACAAATCAATACCAGATAAGCAATTAGTACCATATATCTAATCAGTAATATTAAAAAGCTTTAAAGCAATGGTAATTTATTTAAGGTGTGTGCCTATTTGAGATATGATGAGTTAATGTTTACACTTTTCATGGAATAGCATGAAGGTAATGTCCCCACTATCATTCAGATCGGTGTTCTGACATATCACAATTGTCACTAGCATGGCCTTGTCTCAAATGTCACCCACCACTCACGCTGTCCCACTCCTACAAGTCTAGTATAGGTTGTTGCAGATAGCAGCGGCATGTGGGGTCCTTGTGACCGATGTCCTGTATCATAAAAGGAGTGGTTTGATTCAGTGGCTGCAACTATGTTTTTTATCCCATGTGTTAAAATGGCTCAAAAGTTTACATCCCCTTTCAGAATCTGCAAAATGTAAATTATTTTTACCAAAATAAGAGGGATCATACAAATGCCTGTTATTGTTTATTTAGTACTGACCTGAATGAAATATTTCACATAAAAGATGTTTACATATAGTCCACAAGAGAAAATAATAGCTGAGTTTATAAAAATGACCCTGTTCAAAAGTTTACATACACTTGATTATTAATGCTGTGTTGTTACCTGAATGATCCACAGCTGTGTTTTTTTTTTTGTTTTGTTCCTGAGTCCCTTGTTCGTTGTGAAACATAATGTATTAAGAGCCAGGGGGTGAAAACTTTTGAACAGAATGGAGATGTGTACATTTTTCTTATTTTGCCTAAATATCGTATTGTTTTCATTTAGTACTGCCCTTCAGAGGCTACAGAAGACCAAGTAAGTTACATTTACCCTGATCTTCAAATTCAAAAAGTTTCATTAAAGGCTCTTAATGCATCGTTTTTCCTTCTGGAGCATCAGTGAGTATTTAACCCTTCTGTAATAGTTGCATATGAGTCCCTCAGTTGTCCTCAATTTGAAAAGATGGATCTCAAAATCATACAGTCATTGTTGGAAAGGGTTCAAATACACAATGCTGGAAAACCAAAGATTTTTCTGAAGAACAGCGGACAGTTTAACTGTTCAGGACAAACAAGAGACTCATGAACAACTATCACTAAACAAAAAAAACACAGCTGTGGATCATTCAGGTAACAACACAATATTAAGAATTAAGCATTTTTTTATAAATTCAACTATTATTTTCTCTTGTGGACTATATGTAAACATCTTTTATGTGAAATATCTTATTCAGGGCAGTACCAAATAAGTGTATGGTGCAGGATGTATGAAATGTAAACTTTTGACCTCAACTGTAAAATTATTTAAAAATGTCTAATATAATTAAAATACTGTTTTTTTTCTGTTAGTATTATTTAGATGTCTTGGAGTCTGAAGGCTCAAGTTTGCCCTTAGAGGACATCACCGAAATCTGCCAAAACAACCTGCCTGAGTCACAGAGGGAAAATTCAACAGATGCATTATGTGGCGTCACACAAACAATATCAGACTCTTTTGAGGTTGCTCAGCCACTGTCATCCATACCCTCTGATCCAGAGATCCTGGAAACATGCATACAGACGTTCTCAGATCCAGGAAATCCTACACCTTCACCTTCAAACTCAATTTACAGCTGCAGTACACCTGAGAATCAAGTGATTTTACCTAAATGCCAAATAAACTCAAGCGATTCAACCCTCCGTGAATTCTGTTCATATACCATCAATACCACTGAACAATTAAATAGTGCACCCGAAAGGGAAGCTCCACACGTGCTTTCTCAATTTGAGGAGCGGCACGTTTTCCGGGGCTTTGATGACTCTGCTTCTGTTGGCTCTGTGGATTTAGAGACATCGCTCTATGCTGCTGACAGTCTAAGTAATGGCCAATCAGACAAGGACGAGCTGGAGAGCATCCAATCAGATTACACTGATCTGCTGCCTTTACCTCTGCACTCTGAGGCTATAGAAGCAACACTGTATGAAACTGTTACGTACGCACAACACCAAACTCTAAATGAATCAACACCTAAATATTCACAAAGAGGATCTCAGGCAAATGCAAGTGTCCGGCGCTTGTGCCGTGATGAACAGCGAGCCCGAGCGATGAGTTTGCCGCTCAGTGTGCATGACATCATCAACCTGCCCGTGGAAGCATTTAATGAAGCCATCAGCTCTTGCAAACTCAACCATGCTCAACATACCCTCATCAGAGACATTCGGAGACGTGGTAAAAACAAGATGGCAGCCCAGAGCTGTCGCAAACGCAAGCTGGATAGTCTCATCGATCTCGAAGAAGAGATTGAGGATCTGAAGAGGGAGAAGGAGCAAATCAAGGAAGAAAACGAGAGGAACGCTAGAGAACTTCATGAGACCAAAGAGAAGCTCAGGAAACTCTACAATGAGGTATTCAGACAGCTGAGAGATGAACATGGAAACATGTACAACCCCAAAGAGTACAAACTACAGCACAGCTCTGACGGCACAGTTTACTTGCTGCCACGTAGCACAGCCGACACGACAAATACGCCAACAGAGGAATTACCTGTTGATTTATAACACACCTGAAGCACAACAAAGCTCTTTTGGTGTTTGTAACTTGACACACCAGGGATGTTGTGGTCTTGAGGAATCATTGGCCCTGTTTGTGTCTGGCATTCCTATTGATTTTGTCAAGTAAGGTTGGTTGAGTGACAATTCATCCAGTTAAATTAGCATCATCCCCCCAGTAGTAGTTTTTAATGCAGTAAAGCTACTGTCTACTTGAATAGGGAAAGACTGAAATCAAATTGTTGTCAATGTTACACTAAAATGACAATACAATCTGACAACTATGGTATTATATATTTACATCTACATTAACTGTTTTTCAACATGTTTTAAATTGTGATTTATTAGTAATGGCAAGGCTGAATTTTCAGTCTTAAGGATTACATTATCAATCAGAATCACTCTAAAAGACCTGTTCACACCAAGGATGATAACTATAAAGATAACGATGAAGATATAGTTCTAAAAACAGTTTTCAATATTAACGAATAGCAGAGTTCACACTACAGCTATCCACCTTTTTCTTCAACAGGGAAGTAAACCTGTGGGTGAGACTTCCGGTTCATTATCCACTATAGAGTGTTTTCACGACGCATCATTAATCGGCCATATCGGTGGCACTGAACAAAAACAATGCCACTGAACTGTATGACACCTGCATATTTTGCAGATTATTTCTGATTTTCTGAAAATGATCAATTATTGCCATGTTTGGGCTGTACTAATCGGTCGGCCCGGGAAAAACATTTGCAGTACTATAGACTGCCAAAAGTTATAACAAATCAAAGAGAAAAGTTAAAAAAAACTGTCTGAGCCATTTGTGGTTGGCCAAATTGAACCAGGATTTCCAAGGCAAGAATCTTCACAACATCCGTGTTTGTTCTTATATTGGGCTAATATCTTAATTAATATTATGCATAATACGTACGCATCTCTACCACTTATTAACTTTATTTTGTCCAAATATTGTGCCCTTTCCTGCTTACTAAGTCCTTTTCTATATGCTTCCCCGCATAAATTAGCAGAACAACGTATTCAGTAGTACAGTAGTAACCATGCAATCCATGCTGTTGTTTACATCCGAGTATCGCATCCGGGTAACTGACCAAATCATGGCGTAAGTGCAAACCCTCTATCCACCGCTTTCTTCGATGTGGAAGTAAGCTTGTGGGTGAGACTTTCGGTTCATTAGCCGCTGTAGGGAAAGAAACGAGAAGAATAGCAACATGCAGTAAACGGTAAAACTGTTTGCACTACAAACCAGTGTGTTCAGTGTGACACTAGTTTGCAATACTAAGCAGCAAAACGAGCTGTTTTACAGCTAAAAATAGCAGAACTTGGATGAGACCGGAAGCCACACCCATAAAAATTACAAATGGCCGCGCCCACTCTTCAGAGAAGAAAAAGGTGGATAACGATAAAGGCATAGAAAAACGATATCGGAATCACCTTCAGAACGATTTTTTCCAGCTGATGAATGATAAAAACACTGACACCCAATCAGAATCAATCCTGATGTAATAACCTCCGGAATTTAAAGCTAATATAGTTATTTTTATAGTTATCATTCTAGGTGTGAACGGGGCTTAATATGCTGATTTGGAAACATATAATTGTTATCAAGGTTGAAAACAGTTGTGCTGCTTCATATTTTTATAAAAACAGTGATACTTTTTTTCAGACTTCTTAGATGAGTATAAAGTTTAAATAGATGTTTTGTAACAATGTAAAGGTCTTTACTGTCACTTTTGATCAATATAATTTATCCTTGCTTAATAATCCCTAATTTCCTAACGTTTTTGAACGGTACAGTGTACTCTGTATAGAAACTATAGGCCTATATGTGTCTAGACACATGTATATCCACCTCTCACGAGAAGTACTACCCTTATGGGCCAAGTTTGGCAAAGTGCAAAGATTATTTATTGACCACTTTAGCATTTTACAGATTATGTAATGAGATTATGAATAAACATATATTCATGCTATACGTAGTTGGAAAATGTCTAAGATGCATTGGAGAGCTGTCTAAGATGCATATTCAGATGGAAGATATGATGCATGTACAGTGTATCTGCAACAGACAGATGTTTTATGAGTACTTGTGTGTTCTAATTAATATGCAAGTTTATTTTGTATTCTAATACTCTGAGATTGTCATGTAGGTCCAATATATTTAAATTCAATAAAAACTGATGAAAAGCTAAATACAATGACAAGTTTGTATATTCATAACAAAAGCATTACTTGCCACTTTATATAAATTTTCTGATTTTTTAAAGTTTTGTGTAGGAGGATGCGTGTTACTTTGATATGTCCCATGCACTGCTCATTAAATTTGAATGAGAGTAGAATATAGTCAAATCATAAAATTAAAAAAATTCGTTCTTATATTATTTTTTTGTTAAATAAGAGATTACTCAATTTGAGTGCATTGACCATTTGGTAATAAAAACGATATTTGCATTTAATAAAAAAAAAAGAATAGTTTATCCATGTCCTTCGAATGGTTGTCCAACCTGCCGTTTTGGGGAATCTGCCCCTTTAAGAAAAGGCCACCCTCTTTAGTTACATCAGGACAACATTTTTTTTCTCTTCGGCGGCGGGAATTTCAACGGCTGAGGTGAGTAAGTTGGTGACTTTTAAAATAACAAATTTTCTTCGTATGAGTTTGCTTGCTTGCTTTTCCTAAACTTAACATGTCCAACCTGTCGGCATAAAATATGCCGGAAGTGATTAAAATAGAGTATTTTTAAAATATGTAAGCTTAAATATACCAAATTCTCTTCAACAATCAAACTAAATATTTAGCTAGCCACAGTTTGTTGTAAGCTAATATGCTAACTGAAGCTCAAAATGTCCACCAACTATTCGGCCACTTAGACTTGATAGGGTGGACATAGCATTCATTTGTAGTTAATATTTTGGCTTTGTGTATTCTACTTTATGTGTCTACCCCTTCATGTGCTGGTCCACCCTGTCATCTTAATATTTTACAATAGATTTTAAATAATAATTCAATCATATCTATATAATCCAGTGTGTTCAATAGCTAGGTGTGGGGGCATATGCAAACAAAAAACTGCATCCAAATATCAGTTTTCTTCAAATAAGAAAAAATACATGGGTGAATTGTATGACTTTCTTTAAAAACAGATGATTTACATAAATTCTTTTATGTATTTATAATTTGAAAGCAAACAAATAACCCTGTTTAGAAAAGGGACATTATACCTTTCAGAAAATATCATTTGCATCTTAATATTGCAATAAAAACGTATATAACAGTAATATATATGTCCATGACAGGGTGGACATATCTTATGGTTTATGCTTCGAATAAAGGCCCCTAAAAAAAATGTGTGGGAGCTCAGCTAATGTTTTTATAGTACTTGAGTGTCTACTATTTGTGACATGACATAAAGCGAATGCGAAATTATAAGACCAAAATTTTTGAGTATTGTGACGGTGGTCTGGTTTTTGTGTATGGTGATATTGACCCTTATGCCGCATTAATGCGCCCCCTGCTGGAACAAAAAGAACATAGCAACAATGAATCGGAGGACTGCCTCTATATACTTACTGCATATTATAACACATTTAAACTTTGTAGGAGCAGAATTCCTCAATAACACAGAAGCAAACAAAGTTTTAAAGCCTAAACTTTTAAATTTATTGTATTTGATACTGTAGGCACTTTCCATTCACGCATCATATTACACAAAGGCATCACACAGTGGAAAAAAGATTTACATCAACTAAATTCTTATATACGAAATTAAATTCTACTGTTTCGCAGGCAGGTTCCTGTTATGGCATTATGAACAGGCAAAGAAGTTGTGTTGGGAACACTTTAAATATTCACAAACCTTTATTTAATAGCCCTTTCTCACTCCTACTGATCTGTTTTAGCCTTAACAGAATCAATGATTTCAAGTGTTTTAATGCACATACAATATTAAAGATGTCAGTCATTTCAGCCAGATCAATCACTTCAGATCAGACAAGTGAGAAATGTTGGGCAAAGTGTGGTGGTCAGGGTAGTGAGCCTTTGGAATGGCGCGAGGACCCCGACTGGCTCTCTCGGTCGTGCTCCTTAAAGTAAGTCTGTTCAATACGATGGCAGAAAGAAAGCAGGTTAGTGTAGGCTTTGACCTTTTCGGCCAGCTCGTCGTTGGTCAGTTGTGTGGTGAGTATGGTGAAAAGATGACCGAACACCAGAGCATCTAGTTCAGTTGGCCTGTAACATTGAAAGTACATCAATTAATAAAAACAGAGTACTAATAACTGAGTCACTGACGCTAAATTTTTGAATAGTACTGTATGCACAAAACATACTGTTTGTTGAAAAAGTAGGGCTGTGTTCCCAATCGCTGTGACAAAGCCTGACAGCACTGACTCACATCTTCATATACCTGAGAGGAAACAACCCACACAAAGCTTTATGTAGCACACATTGTTAAAAGAAAAACACACAAACTGACTTGGTCAGTGAATTACACACAAATACCTGCTCCAGGTTCTTTCCAGACCATCCAATCGCATTCATCTTCCTCCGTACTTCCCACTGCTTCTGATAGGCCAGAATGTGATTGAGTGGCCAAGAATAGGGGCTACTGTAGCGTGGCCTAGAGATCTGAACACACACCATCATTGATTGTGTACCATGATGTTATATATTTACATATCTGTCTGTCTATCTATATGCTGGAATTAAGTGTCATCTTTGTTAAAGGAGAAGTCCACTTCCAAAACAAAGATTCACATATAATATACTCACCCAATTGTCATCCAAGATGTTCATGTCTTTCTTTCTTCAGTTGTAAAGAAATTATGTTTTTTGAGGAAACTTGCCTTGCTCCCGTTAAACACTTTGTATTCTGGCTCAAGACAGTTAGGGTATGTCGAAAAACTCCAATCGTATTTTCTCCCTCAACTTCAAAAATCATTTCAAAATCATCCTACATCACTGCAGAAGTATCGACCCAGTTTTGCAAAGTAAACATGCAAAGAAGATCAAACACCCTTAACAAAAAAGGTAAAACAGCGATATAGGACGATTTTGAAGTTGAGGGAGAAGTTGAGTTTTTCGACATACCCTAACTGTCATGAACCGGGAAAAAAACAGTCCAGGCAGAGTAAAACAAGACGAGCGTTTGACATTAAAAAGTATATAAATTGTATTATGTTTATGAAAATAACCGATCATTAAGCTAGCTAAGACCCTTCTTTCTCATCTGGGATCGTTTACAACCGCATTTGGGATCATTTGAAGCCGCATTTAAACTGCAGAAAAATGCTTAATTTTTTTTCCTTTAAAAACATAATTTCTTTACGACTGAAGAAAGAAAACATTATCTTGGATGACAAGGGGGTGAGTACATTATATGTGAATCTTTGGTTTGGAAGTGGACCCCTCCTTTAATAAGATATATATGATTTGGGAACATCCTTATATGTATACATACCTCTGTAGCAGTATAGTCATCACACCACTGGATATACAACTAGAAAAAAAGAGGCAAAGTTTCAGTGGTCTGCATACGTCTAAAATATTTATGTAAAAGGTAATGTATTGTATGTATCGATACGATTTTTTGCCTTTGGCTACCATTCAAAGGTTAGGGGTCAGTAATAAATTATATTTAAATAAAATAAATTACATTACCAATCAAACGTAAGATCAGTAAGATTTTTCATGTTTCTTAAAGAAGTCTCTTCTGCTCACCAAGCCTGCATTTATTTGATCCAAAGTACAGAAAAACAGTAAGATACTGACACATTTGTACTATTTAAAATAGCTGCTTTCTATTTGAATATATTTTAAAATGTAATTTATTCCTGTGATCAAAGCTAACTTTTCAGTATAATTCCTCCAGTCTTCAGTGTTACATTATCCTTCAGAAATTATTCTAATATGCAGATTTGCATCTGAAGATCAGCATTTATTTGAAATAAAAAAGCTTTTGTAACATTACACACTATAACATTTTATACCAATTAATACTTTTATTTACCAAGGATGCTTAAAATTGATCAAAAATGATGATACAGACATTTATTATGTTACAAAAGATTTCTATTTCAGATAAATGCTGTTCTTCTGAACTTTCTATTCATCAAAGAAACCTGAAAAAAAATTCTACTCAGCTGTTTTTTAGAGCAGTAAATCATGTGACTGGAGTAATGATGCTAAAAATTCAGCTTTAAAATCACAGGAATAAATTACATTTTAAAATATATCCAAATAGAAAAGAGTTATTTTAAATAGTAAAAATATTTGAAAATTGCTGTATTTTGGATCAAATAAATGCAGGCTTGGTGAGCAGAAAAGACTTTACATTAAACATTAAAAATCTTGCCGTTTAAAAACATTTGACTGGTAGTGTATGTTTTAAAATATCTTTTTATAATATCTTTAATATTTTACAATATTAAATAATTAATAAGATATTTTTGACCAACTAAATGCAGCTTTGGTGAGCTTAAAGTAATTCTTTAAAAACATTGTTTTTTAATTTACCGACCCCAAACTTTCAAAGGGCTTTGCATGTAGCACACAAATGCATGTTGATGTGTGCAGGTCTGTACCTCTGCAGTCAGCAGCATGTTATTAACCAACTCCATGTAAGCCTTCATTTCGGCCCTCTGGACATCATCCAACCCATCACTCAGAGAATGACCCTATGGGCAGCAGTGTCAGTCAAACATTCTTGTATTCATATGAAATTTGTTTTTAGAGCAAGACTGATACCTTTGCCTTTGTGAACTGAACAATCGGCCCCAATTCTGACACAACTTGATTTCCAACATGGATGAAAGGAACCTTCCCTAATGAACAGAGAGGAGGAGACAGTATAAGACATTTGAACAAGCTCTAATTCATACATTCAACCTGACAAAGAATTTTTGACTGCTACTCACCTGATGGTGACATGTATTCAGCATTGGAACGGCAGGACACCTGCACTGGCAGGCCGCACATCCTCAAAAAGGTCTGTAAAACAAGAATAACTTAACTAAACCTAAAACAAGTCACCAATAGATTTTCAAAAACATCTCAGCGAGTTTGTAAATTGACAAAGTGTTTACGGCACTGCTTTTCACCTGAACGGCCAGAGAGGATGCGGAATCTGACAGAAGGATTTGATCTTCTGCAAAAAAAAAAAAAAAACCAGTAAAACATGTTTGTTTAATTTGATTTCTGTTCCTCATTCTAAGTGTAAAACCAATAAACATCTTTTTTTTTTAAATCAGTTACCCTTAAGAGGTTGGTACAGAGTTGCATTTTCAGGCCATGGCTCAGCAGCTGCAAAAGACAGTGACATACTGACATTTCACAAATAACACTGTATCTTTACACTTTTTAGAAACTCTACGTTTTATGTGGGCGTTCATTACAATAATAAACATTTAATGCATTTCTTTATCTTTGACCCTGACAGTTGCACTGAAAACAACAGAACTGTAACAGCGGTAACATCTAAAATAAAAGACTTGTGAACAGAAGCATTGGCTTAACTCTACTAACATGCAGAGGAATGAAATGAAAGTGTTGAAATAAATATCGATTATCATCCTAACCTGCCCATCTCTAGCACAAAACACTAACACACCCATATGGACTCGCTACATTACACCCAAGCCAAAACATTACCTGCAATCTGAGAGACGAAAGCCTCTGCAGCAAGAGACATGGCGACGCAGAAGAAATTGACTGTAATCTAAGCACAATAACTGATCGAAAAACTGAAACGGCATTAATTTTCCACGCAAGGGCACAGCAAGCTCTCGTCTCAGTGTAGTGACGTCACCCTGGAGTTTTTCCTGCTTTCTAGCCAATCACGTTCCTCTACTTCCGACACGTAATATGAAAGCGGCCTTTCAATGCAAATGCTAGTTTTTTGCATCGATATTTGTAAACCCTTTTATATTTCTTTTATTTTTTCATTTTATCTTGTTATAATCATATTACAAACTTTTTTATTCTGACTCTCTATATTTTGTATTTATGTGCTAATTTATTTTATAGTGGAGGAGCAGGTGTCTGCAAGCGGTCATTATGGTGCTATTAGAACTGGGCGCGGACAGTAAATCATGTGCGCGGGCCAAGAGCGCACACGCCTTCCACTGTGTGTGAGCCGCATCTTAATTGTTCTTTCATCAAATCTTAGGCTACTTATATACTAAAGTTTATTATTATCCTAACGTACATACGTACCTCTTAGAACAAGAATACGGATGTAAATATAGGTGTTAATATGTTAAATTGTGTAAAATCAATATGTCTATATGAAACTATATTAAACAGACACATTAAATCTAAAACTACACACACACACATATATATATATATATATATGTGTGTGTGTATGTGTGTGTGTGCGTGCGTGTGTGTGTGTGTGTGTGTATGGTATTAGCTAATATTAGTATATGAGAACAGAAATATTGATTTGTAATAATTTATTGATGTTATCGTATTGTATTTATTTAGAAACACGTTTGTACACTCTCTTTTTATTACAGTTCATTATACATTAGAACATTTATAAATATATTCAAGTCACTTTTCAACTCATCAGTAAACGGAAAGTGCATGTATTTTATTGTGCTGTAGGAAAAATAGCTGAAGAAACAAAAATCAATACAAACACACCTTGAAGTCATGCTAATATTGTTTATGATATTATTGGATAGTAGACAAAATCACACGTCTATTAGCCTAACCTTAATGACAAACTATTTGCACGGCAATAAAAAAAGATAAAAAGAAAGAAAGAACAGAAAAAAAAGGTTAAAAAAAACTCCATTAAACAGTTTTAATCTTAACCGCTTGCAAGTAAACGAAATATCTTGGGGGGGGAAAAGTCGTTTATGTATTCAGTAAATGCAGTGTGGTTTTCTCTTGAAAGCAGACGTTTTTGCATCGTCCATATACTCCCCTAAAACCGAATCTGTGAATGTGCTGTGTAAACACACATTCGGTTCTACAGGGTATATATAGACGACGGAACAAAGATTCCAAATGAATATTCAGGAATGGAACATTCAGAAATGGAACGTCCTAAAAAAATTGAGAACGCAAGGTTTCCACGGTCCAGACAAAAAAAAATGAGGCGTTGGTAATGATGTTTAGCACCGGAAAAATGAAATTGTCCTGTAAACAAGAAAATCTATTTCAATTAAGATACAATTTCAATTAAGATACAAATTACGATTAATTATACATCTGAAAGACCATTCTATCAATTATTTCGATCCCATTAAAGAATATAAATAAAATAAAAATCGCAAAATAAAAAAAATGCTATTTTGAGGCATTTAATGAATAGACTAGTCTATTTTTTCTCAGTGTGAATTTGTTACTTTAAGATATTTTCTATTTTCTAATTGAAATAAAATTGCTGACTATTGTAATCATGTAATCCAACTTAAGATTTTGAGAAATCTGCTATCTTAGAATATCAAATTTCATTCTTGGTCTCTCTGTGCCTCTCTCTCTTTCTCTCTCTCTCTCTTTCTCTCTTTCTCTCTTTCTCTCTTTCTCTCTCTCTTTCTCTCGCCGCAATGCAGTAAGGTAGTAAATTAGAACCCTCTCGCTTTCAAATTTAAATTGATTCCTTAACAAAGAAAGCAGAATAATAAATTCAGGTTTACTCATAGAACACAAATGCACAAAACACTCTTGATTTATCTGACCTCATCTCTAACTTATCTTATTTTCCTAAAATGTTATATTTACAATTTCTCTTACTCAACAATGTAAATTGCCGTCTGCATAAAAAAGACACGGGTTTGATCAGACTATAAGAATTTTCTTGCTAAAATTCACAACTGATAAAATGTATAAATTATAAATGAACATTACTGATAAAAAGACTGACTGATCAGACAAAATCAATAAAAATAGTTTTAAGTGGAAAAAAGCATTACGCTTGATTTTGCAGCTGCACTTACCATCTGATGCAAAACCGACTTATTTAAAATGCATTTCCTTGTATCAAACAGACGACATTAAAAAAAAAGAAAAGAGTGAAATAAAAAGGAAGACAAAATAAATAAAAAATTAAAACAGGCTGCACAAATGATAAAACAGACAGAAATGCAGACAGACGTCCTTGTACTGAGCTTTCCTGTGCAACAGAGCGCGTGGGAAGGAAAGAGAGGGGCCAATATTACCGCGAGCCCGTGGCGCGTCTCATCTGTGATACCCAATGACGGACGCGCGAGGCTCGTAAAAACCGTTTTACAACCTGAGCTGTAAATCAACTTTTGAGCTGGGAAGAGCTTAGAAACCGCAGATTTTCTTCCCCACAGTGGCGTTGCCAGCTAACCATTTACAATCCACAAAAACGAACAAATGAAGGAAACAGAAACGCCTGAAATAGCTCAAAATACAGGGCGAAGTCCGGTAAGATGGGCAGCAAGTAAAGTATCTGTGGACAGCTCTTTGTAGCTATGTTAAGTCAGACATCTTCTATTATTTTATAATAAATAAATACAGAAATTAGTAAATAAAAAAGAAGAAGAAGGTAAAATGAAGGTAAAATCCGTTGTCCCGTTAAAAAAACAGAAATTCCCTGTTAACACTGTGCTGAGCTAAAATGAATCTGTCTGTACCCATGACTTGTGAACAAGGAAACAAAAGCTCTTGTACTAAATGTAAAATATATTCATATAATTTTAATTACTATTATTGCCTTTCATTTATAGCATGTTATTACAAAAAAGAATAAAATTGCCAAAACGATTACCCTAACACTATAAGGTACAAATCTGTGTGTGTTTGTGGTGGGAATTGAGAGAGACCGAATGTATTTGTGCATGGGCGTTATACGAACAATTTATAACCTTATACAATATTACATTTCCTAATATTAAAACTCACTTGCACGAAATACGTGCATGCGCAAAAGAGACACGGTGTGTAGCTCTAAACATTTTTTATGCAGCATTCATCGCAATACATCCTGACAGCTGTAATACAGTTCAAATATCTTTTAAATTATAATTTGCGTAATTACATTTCCCCACAACAGTAATAAAACAAGCATGGGCTTATAAATGAGTGTCTGTGTGTGTGTATGCACATTTACGGATACTGCATACAGTAAATATGACAGGTTTAAATTTAGATTCTTTCGATAGTTAATATTATGTGAACAATATAAATTAAGGGAACCATCAAAACATCTCTTAAATGTCAGCTTAGGCTATAAAGTAGTTCATTTTAGGTGAACCGTAATGGCCTTTTTTTTCTTTGCTAATATAGAGGAAAAAATTAACTGGCCAGCTACTGGCAAATTCTATAATTTAACAGAATTGTGTATATGCATCTATGCAGGTCTCTGAATGAGAAGTGTTTTATAGCCTATTTCAGGCTGTTCAGCAGCTTAGGTATTGTTAATGGTGCTTTGGGCTGCCAAAATTACGAATTAAAATAAGTTAGACCTATAGAAATATATCTGCACATGTCAGGTAAAGCTTCATATTACTAAGATTAGTTTCTATAACTTCCTCCAACGTCTTGTTTTGACGTTTGGACTGTTTTGGGATCAAACCTTTTTCAGGGGGGTCAGACCCCTCCCAAACCACCGATTTATCTTTCTAAAATATGTGCCGGGTACGTTTTACAGTTGTTGCATAGTGTATTGATACAAAACCAGTTTTACACAGCTAAAACATCCTGCTTCTATTTGTATATTTACTTATTTACATATTTTATATTTCTAAGTAGGCTACGTTTATTTATTTTATTGCTTTCCTTCTTTCAGTTATTTGATTATTAATGGTATTGTATTTTTGTAGTGTAATTTCTGATAATTATCGTGCAGAAGAGGACCTTAAACATAGGATTATACTTTTATGTAATTACATTACCGTTTTTAAAAATAGCTGGATTGATCCATGCAGTCAATGCAGTTTTAAATATTTTGGTGCAGGACTTTTAATTGTACACTAGGGGGCTTTTATTTTGAAGGTTCAAATTAACTTCCGAAAACCTCTGGTTACGTCACCGTCACACGTTCAGTCTCCGACCCATCTCTGTAGACAGGCAAGTTAACGAGTGAAATCTTGTAAATTATTGTCTTATAACATGCTTCACCTAATATTAACCTAATGAACATATGTTTAAATCACACTGCTTACGACTTTAAGCGAATTTGATCCAGAACAGTTTTAGGTCTGGCGAAAAAGCAGGGCAGGTGTTTAGTGTCCTCTGCAAGAACTAGAGTTGCATTATTGTCTTATTTCTCAATTAAATATACTTACTCTTGGTATTCGTTTGGAGTTTTAAGATGACTGACCTCAGTTGCAAGCGAGGATTGTGTTTCTTAACATTAATGTGCAGATGCATTAGAGGGTGTGGATGTGTTGCGAGGGTAATTATAATGTTTTGGTTTCTGTTCTAAGGTGTGGATTTGAAGAACTGACAATGGGAGCCATAATTTCACGGTGGAAGGTGAGTAATTTTTCTCCTTTTTCCTCTCAGCCCAGTTCTTGCACAAACCTATTCTATAAACAATACTGTTATTGTTATGCTCCAACAGACTAAACCTTCCACTGTGGAACTTCTAGAGTCACTGGATAAGGTATGTTCCTCACTGTTGTCTTGCCCTTTCAAACACCTCAGACTTCTTTCAGCCATTGTGACCTTATCACACATCACAGAGCCGTATGTCATCATCTGAACCCTTGTACTGGCTGCATTTCCTTGCTTTACTCATTCCTGGCTCGCCTCCTGAAACCTCTCTCTCTGTCCGGAGACTGTATTGACAGGACCATCTGTTCACTGAGCTGCTGCGGTTGACCTTAACTGTCCAGTAGTGGTCACTGCTTTGGTTTAGAGTGAGCTGTAGGAATACACTTTGCAATTTAAGAGTGCTTTACGTTTAATTTCCCCTGTACATTCAACTGTAACTAACAGAGCTTATAGTTGCTATTCAGTATTCACATGTTCTGCATTAGCAGGGTCAGTGTCACTCAGATTTACGTTGGGCATAGGTTTTAATGGTGTAACATGACACATGGTGACAAATCTGTTTTTCATGCCACCATATAAACAAACATTAAACTTACTTTGAGGAGTTATTCCTACCAGACCTGACCTTAAAAATGACTTCTGTTAGTGTAATCTAATGTAGTCAGAGTCAGGTTCAGTCGTGTTAATTAATAACTTCAATTCTTGAATGAAACCAGTTAACCCTGTAAAGCCTGACATATTGAATAACAGTCAGAAAAACATCGGTTTTTTTTTCAGTTTGGTGCATGTTGTTGTTTATTTAGTATGAGGATAAAAATTTAGCTAATAATGTAAATCAATTAGATTTTTTTTTCTGTAACAGTATTACAGACTACTTACATGAAATGCATATAAATTATCAGTTATCCCTCTATGTCTTCCAATAGTGTCCTAGAAAGGGGATAAATACGTTTTCTGATTAAAGCTATGTAGTTAAAAACATAAAATGCAATGCAATACAATGATGGTTGAGAGATGCCAAATAATTGTTCATCATAAGCCTGCTTCAGCATGAAACAACATGATTTCACATTATTTTTCTAAAAGATAATCAGTTTTTTCAGTCCAGTAAATGTTCATCTTGAAATGGTAACAACAGAATAAAAAGTTATTTTTACATTTACTTTACTTAAAGCAAAAAGACATGTGTACCAAAAGGTAGACGTTTTTAGAACTAAACTAAAAGGCAATTTATTCTCTAAAGAAGTGTGAATCAGTCAGACAAAATGCATGTAGTAGATTATGAATCTACTACAGAAATTTACGAATTAAATATAATTAATAATATTATATTAATTATTATATTCATTAATAATAAATATAATATAAATATAGAAATTTATGAATTATGATACAGTAGACTTTATAGGGTTAAATGAAATGTTATTAAATTAAGCATTTTTAGATTACCTTACAAAGCATTTTTACAACATTTAATGTAATGACATTGGTAATGATCTTACAATATTGTGCTATGAATCCACAGGACATAAAGGACCTTGAGGAGTTTCGTGCAAAGAACCAGCGTTTGCTGAAGTTGTGGGTGGGGCGACTTCTCTTCTACTCATCTGCTCTGTACCTGATCACATGTCTGTGTGTGTATTACCTGTACTTCCCTGAGCAGTGGACCGCTCGGCTCATCACTGCCCTGCCTCTGCTGGCCTTTCCTGCACTGTGAGTCCTATGTTTTATGCCTAATTGCATTGTATTAGGCATGATTATTATATTACAGCTGATGTTATTACATCTGTTTACATACATTATGTGTTATATCACATATGTACCGTTGAGGTCAAAAGTTTACATACACCTTGCAGAATCTACAAAATGTTAATTATTTTACCAAAATAAGAGGGATCATACAAAATCCATGTTATTTTTTATTAAGTATTGACCTGAATTAAGATATTTCACATAAAATAAGTTTACATATAGTCCACAAGAGAAAATAATAGTTGAATTTTTAAAAATGACCCCATTCAATGCTTGATTCTTAATAATTCTTAGTAATGTTGTTACCTGAATGATCCACAGATGTTTTTTGTTTTTTTTTTATAAAAATGACCCTGTTCAAAAGTTTACATACACTTGATTCTTAATAATGCTGTTACCTAAATGATGAAGGCTTTTTTGTTTAGTGATAGTTGTTCATGAGTCCCTTGTTTGTCCTGAACATATAAACTGCCCGCTGTTTTTCTGAAAAATCCTTCAGGTCTCACAAATTTCCTTGTTTTTTCAGCATTTTTGTGTATTTGTACCCTTTCCATTAATGACTGTATGATTTTGAGATCCATCTTTACACACTGAGGACAACTGAGTGACTCATATGTGACCCCGGACCACAAAACCAGTTATTAGGGTCAATTTTTTGAAATTGAGATTTATACATCACCTGAAAGCCGAACAAATAAGGAGTTTTACAAAATATCTTCATGGAACGTGATCTTTACTTAATATCCTAATGATTTTTGGCATAAAAAAAAATAATAATAATAATTTTGACCAATACAGTGTATTTTTGGCTATTGCTAAAAATGTACCCCAGCGACTTAAGACTGTTTTTGTGGTCCAGGGTCACATGTGCAACTATTACAGAAGGTTCAAATGCTTACTGATGCTCCCGAAGAAAAAAACGATGTATAAAGAGCCGGCGGTGTAAACTTTTGAACAGAATGAAGATGTGTACATTTTTCTTATTTTGCCTAAATATCATGTTTTTTTTTCATTTAGTACTGCCCTTCAAGAGCTACAGAAGATACTTACATGTTTCCCAGAAGACAAAATAAGTTAAATTTACCCTGATCTTCAAATTGTTTCCGTGTTTCCTACTGAAGCATCAGTGAGCGTTTGAACCTTCTGTAATAGTTGCATATGAGTCCCTCAGTTGTCCTCGGTGTGAAAAGGTGGATCTAAAACCATACAGTCATTGTTGGAAAGGGTTCAAATACACAAAAATGCTGAAAAACCAAAGAATTTGTGGGACCTGAAAGATTTTTCTGAAGAACAGCAGGCAGTTCAACTGTTCAGGACAAACAAGGGACTCATGGACAACTATCTCTAAACAAAAAAGCCTTCATTATTCAGGTAACAACATTATTAAGAATCAAGTGTATGTAAACTTTTGAACAGGGTCATTTTTATAAATTCAACTATTATTTTCTCTTGTGGACTATATGTAAACGTATTTTATGTCAAATATCTTATTCAGGTCAATACTAAATAAAAAAGAACATGTATTTTGTATGATCCCTCTTATTTTGGTAAATAATTAACATTTTGCAGATTCTGCAAGCTGTATGTAAACTTTTGACCTAAACTGTGTGTATGGCATTCTGCTTGGCTTAGGTAGGTCTGTGTTATTACATTGCATTATTGATTTGTTAATGTGCTCACTTGCTTAATTTTATATTCTCTGTCTTAATAGAGTGTTGCTAGTACGAAAACTGCTCATCTTCCTTTTCTCCAAACGTACAGAGCGAAACAGTAAGTTTGTCATATATTGTTTTTCTTCATTCTTTACTGTTTTCTTCATTTTCTTCATCTTTTGTTAATTCTCTGCTGTAGCTGTGTGGTTTTTACCCAGAAATTATTCATAAATGTGTTTGAAAATTGGATTGATGGACTTACTGGTCTTTTAAGTGAATATCTTTATAGATTGACTAATTTATGGTGTCTTCTGTTTTAGATGAAAAATTAGATGATTTAAAAACACAAAAACGGAAAATAGTAAGTGTGATTTCAGACACATTAGAACAGCTGCCCAAAAAATTAAGCTTGTTTGTGCCTAATATTTCAGATTAGTAAACTTCTTCATATGTACCATAAAGCAAATGAATTATGTTTTTCTCAGCTTGAGGAGGTGATGGAAACGGAGACCTATAAAAATGCTAAAGTCATATTAGAGAGATTCGATCCAGAATCTAAAAAGAAAGCAGTAAGTACAGTCATATGTATTATTAAAGCTGGAAAATTACTTTGAAAACAGATGTAGGGCTTTATTTTTTAGCTACTGAGATAGATTAATACATGTTTTTGGTTGTATGCTTACAGGAAGCAGAAGCCACTCCAGTCAGACCCCATATGACCCCTAGACCAGGACAAGGTTTGTATGTGCTTAAGTTTTTCATTATGTGCTATGTGTGTTTACTGTATGACTAATGCACGCTGTACTCTCATTATATCCAGACCTCCGGCAGCGGCATGTTGCGATGGCTACTCCTGGTCCAGTACCCAGTCCCATGTCCCCAGGAGGAGCCACACCACTTCGCGGTGCCCCAGGAGGGCCTCCAGAGAAAGGGCTAGCTGGAGCTGGAGCCAGCCCAACAGGAGCGACCCAGGCAGAAACACCACAACAAATGATGAGAAGAAGCATGAGTCCTTATTCACCAGGACCTGGATCAGGTTCAGTATATACATTGTGCATAATTAAATGAAAAACAAATAGGTGTGGCTATAATAATATATCATGTGACCATAAATTTGTTGTATTTTGTATTTAATGGGTTTTTAATTATATAATGCATTTACCTGTTTATGTCTTTGATCATACAGTATAATTGGCCAGTGACTTTTGGTTGTAATGCACTATTAAATATTATATAATAATGTTAAATGATAAATGGCAAAACTAAAAATACAATTCTATTTTGTGTAAATAAATTAAAACATTATAATATTACAATAATTTTAAATACTACAAGTAAATGTATGCATTCCAACATTAGAACTGTACAGTAAGAAAAACTTATAATTATTTCTAGATATGTTTAGAAGATGCAGTTTAACAATATTATTAGTGTTAGTGTTTTTAAAGATTTAGTGATTGGAATGGAAAACTAAGGGAAATTAGCATGCATAAGTTTTTTTTTCGTATTGACTGATTTTTTTTTGTATAGTGCAGGGGTGGCGAACGTCGGTCCTGCATAGTTTTGCTTCAACCCTAATCAAACGCACCTGAACAAGCTAATCAAGGTCTAAAGGGTTACTAGAAAGCAACAGGAAGGTGAGTTTTAATTAGGGTTGGAGCTGAACTCTGCAGGGCTGCAGCTCTCCAGGACCGGAGTTCGCCACCCTTGGTATAGTGCATGCCTAATTTTATGTCCATCATGAAAGTGTCCTTTTTAAAGTGATGGTTTGCTTAAAATAATAATACTGTCATCATTTATGCACCCTCATGTCATTCCAAACCTGTATGACATTCTTCTGCACAGTACGAAAGATATTTTGAAGAATGAACCATTAACTTCCATTGTACAAAACAACACTGAGATGTTCTTCAAAATATCATCTTTTATGTTCCACAGAAGAAAGAAAGTCGAACAGGTTTGGAATGACATAAGAGCGAATTAGAATTTTCATTTTTAGGTGAACTATCCCTTTAAGTGTGGATAAAGGCATTCACACAGTTTAAGCCTGTACAGAATCCCTTACTAGCTTCTTACTCAAGGATTTAGGCATTCCTCACTAAATCAGTATTTTCTGGGGCTTAAACACAAACTGAATTAATAGGCTTCTTACTGCTTTGCCATATTTGATGTTGCCACATGCTTACTTACATTTTCCTTATATGTGCATTGTTGAAGTGTTGATTATGCTTTTGATCATTTAGGTATGCGTCCTCCTGGTCCACCTCTCGCTCGACCTATCCTTCCACGAGAGCGCAGCACTGTGGACAGAGTCATTGAGTATTTGGTGGGAGATGGACCTCAGAACAGGTATTACACTAATATAACATACAACCAGCTTGACATACAAGTTGAGAGAAACACACTGAGCACTGCGCTGGCCAGAATAATGTCAGTACATGAGAGAATAATTTGTCCCTTACACTCCTCCCATTTATTCTCATACTTTCAGATATGCCTTGATTTGCCAGCAGTGTTTTTCCCACAACGGTATGGCTTTGAAGGAGGAATTTGAGTATGTAGGTAAGAACCTGTCAGAATCAGTGTTGCCAAATCCGCAGTGTTCTCACGGAAATGGGCTGCTTTAATATTGTTGTCGCGGGTTGTTTTTTAACGGATTGAAGCGAGCCATCACACTCCCTCAGAACGTGATTTTAACTCTGAAGGACCCCCAGGAATGCAGTTATGGAGCCATTTTATTAGCCAGTTTCCCGGAAACACAACTGGGTTAATTTTGGCCATGATTGGGCAATTTTTGAGTAGCAGTTGGGCTGGTTTTATTACATACACCTGGCAACCCTCAGAACACAGTATGGAACTGGGAAGTTTTTTTTTAATATGTTATGAGCATTTTTTTTTAATGTGTGATGTTTTATTACAGCGTTTCGTTGTGCTTATTGCTACTTCATGAACCCGGCAAGAAAGACACGCCCCCAGGCACCCAGACTCCCAGAATTCAGTTTTGAGCGCAGACTTCGCTCTGAATCTCCTGAAACACAGTCATCTGCCGCCACGGAGACACCAGAGGACAGTGACGCCCCTGAAGGTATTTCATGCTGCTGACAGCCTCATTATCAAGACCTCATAAAAGAATTTTGTCACCTTGTCATGCCATGTGTCATTCATTCTTAAAACTGCAGCTGGAGAGCAAACAACTTTGAAAGTCAAGACTGCAGTTTTGAGGAAATCATTCACATTTATCATTTGTATGAATGAATGTTGTATTTTATTTGTGTGTTTTTTTTAGACCGTATTGTCTCGGCTCGCTCAACTTGTGTTTCAAACTCTGGCACCCCTTGGAGTAAAGTTCATAGTTTCAAGAAATTTCCCTCAGGTCCCAGAACCTACACACAGACACACTTTACTTACACCATACAATACCATTCAAAAGTTTGGGGTCAGCACGATTTTTTTTTAAAGGGTCTTATGCTCACCAAGGCTGCATTTATTTGATCAAAAGTATAATTTACAATTTAAAATAACCGTTTTCTATTTTAATATACTTAAAAAAATATTTACTACTCCAGTCCTCAGTTTCAGTTATAGGGTTTAGGTGCTTAAAGGGATAGTTCACCCAAAAATAAAAATTCTGTAATTCAGTTACTCGCCCTCATGTCGTTCCAAACTTATAAGACCTTTGTTCATCTTTGGAACACAAATTAAAATATTTTTGATGAAATCCAAGTGCTATCTAGCCCTCCATAGACAGCAACGGTATTACCACATTGAAGGGCCAAAAAGGTAGTAAGGACGTCATTAAAATAGCAGTTCAACCTTTTTGTGCACTTTTTGTCTGCAAAGAAAACTTAATTTGTGTTCCAAAGATGAACAAAGGTCTTATGGGTTTGGAATGACATGTGGGAGAATAATTAATGACAGAATTTTCATTTTAGAGTGAACTATACCTTTAAGAAACATTTATTTTTATTGTAAGTGTTGAAACTGTTGTGCTTCTTAAGAAAACTAAATGTAACATTTATTTGAAATAATGTTTTAATAACTTTTGTTGCTTAATAAATGTCTTTACTGTCACTTTTGATCAATTGAATGTGTCCTTGCTGAATAAAAGTATTAATGTATTTTAAAAAAATTGTACTGACCCCAGACTTTTGAACGTTAGTGTATGTACTGCATGATGCTTTGGTGCTGAAGTATTCTCTACTTTTTTCAATTAATCTGGGTAACATAATCATAATCTCAGTCATTTCCTATTTAAAGGACACTCTCATACACAAAACCATACAAAACAATAATGACCGTCACCATTACAAAACAGGAAGGTGTGTGTTTGTAAATGGCTTTAAATCATACCTGTATATATGAAAAATATCTTCTAATATGTGATTTGAAATGTTATGTCTGTTTTTTATCTGTTTTAAGAGAAATATCCTGCATTTCTGACATTCAGCTTATTTTTGCTCTTTGTTGAAAAAGAAATTTTTGAGCTATTGCAGTATGTAAAACAGCTAATGTTAATATTGGAAAATATCTGCAAAATTAATATTAGTTTTAGCAAGATGGTCAGATACTTGGTTAAATACTTGAATGTCTAAAATGTTGAATACCTCTCTTTAAAAAAATCTGAATTTATCTTATTTCCAATCCCTTAGGTGCATGGCTCATTGTCTTAAAATTCTTATAATTATTAATTTGCTTATTTACAGTCTTGATAATGCATGTTGTGCTTCTTTTAAACATTTATTATCATACTGAATGAGGAATACAACAAATTCTATTTTATTTTTAATGCAATAACAGGCCCTAATATGCACACAATCTCACACAAGCAAAACCGTGCTGTTGGCTTTTAGCAGTATACATCCCTAGTGGCAATAATTTTAATTATTTCGTTTTTACAGATGACATAGAAAGAACTACAACTACGGAGCCTCAGGAACCTACCGCTGAAGATCCACCTGCTGCACATGAATCCGAGGAAGAAGAGGCACAGTCTCAACAGAGCCCGCCCCCCTCAGAAGATGTCCAACAGGAAGAGGCTGGAGCTCAGGAGCAACAGCAGAAAGAGGATGAATCAAACGAAACTGTTTAAACAGTTCACAGCTTTTGGTTTTTGGGATGTTTGGTTTTGAATTTACTCTAAAGCATGTTCATCTTAGTAATTCTGGAGGCTGTTAAGAGTTATTACTGCTAAATTATTTATACATTCACCACAGCGTTTACATATAATGGGCTAAATATCATATCACATTACAGTTTGTAGTACTAATGGTGCGGTGCGCTCCCATCATAGTGGTGATGTCACCCACTATAGTACCTGTGTATGGTTTGTTTATGAGGGTGATTTCACAAAACTGCAATTGCTAAAGTCATAATAGTGTCATTTTACAGTGTTAGCATTCAGTTGCATAGTAAATTAGGGCAAAAACATGTAGCATAATACGTTTCACAGAGTTTAGCTGTCTTGGTGTTTACAGAACTATTTGAAACTGCAAGCTGAACAAATATACACTCTGCCAAAAGCATAGTCCTTGTAGGGGAGTTTTTTTTTGCCAAATGCACTATTTAGATTTTTAAATATTTATTTTTTTGTTTTGAATTATTTTAATTGTGTGTGTTTTTTTCTGGCCAACAGTTTGTTTACTTATTTGTGTATAATTCAACTGTCTTGTGCCTTTCTGGTTAAGAATATGTCTGGGACTTATTGCACAGTTTACAAGATAGCAAACTTTGTCAAAAAAACAATAGTATTCATACATAGGATATTTTCTGCGTCGATGTTTACGCTTTACAAGTCAACTGATGCCAGACATGACTCTGGCATTTATTCGTGAATTAAAAAAATTATGAGAATGATAATTTTGTAGTCAATTGTTATTCTGCATTCTGCATTTCATTTTCACGTTCATTATGAATTGAACACTAAATTCATGTACTTTGGAACTGGAATGAACCACTTGTTCTTGTTTGTCAGTACTTGCAAGTTGTTGTGCACATTTGTTGTCTGTTGCGTTTGCAGACTGGATTGTGTGCATGGTAAATCCAATAAAATTTCTTTTTTCAAAGCAAAGTGGGTTTGTTTGGTAGGCTAACAAATTAATTTTTTAAGAATTAAGAACCACAACATAGAAAGATGAATTTAATTCTTTCTGGGGCCTGTACCATGATGGTAGTTGAACAAATTCAGAGTTACAGGATCAGTTTTGAGTTGACAAACCACTCCAATCTGATTTTATTGGTACCATAATGCTAATCATCAACTTTCTTTAACTCAGGATTTGAGTTGATACTTTGTATTTATTTATTTTTTACTAGTTTGGAGCAAACTGGGGACGTGTCAATTTGCCCACATCTGATTGGTCCGATGTCAGTTTTAGATCTTTAACCCAGAACATAACCTGCCCCAGAGCAGCTTAGCCGTGGAATGTAAGTTACTATGGCAATGAACGCCACTAAAAGCCAAGCCACTTTCATAGTACCTAAAACCCTGGATGGGTGCAAACTAAACTGAAACTTACCTGGCTAGCCAGCTAATCCAGCTTCATGGTACAGGGCCCGGATACACATACTAGATAAATAATTTTGTGGCTAGTCCACAAAATTAGATAAATAATCTAAATAATACATGCTTCTGAATCATTGAAAGAAGATTTAGTTTATTAAGTTTAGTTAAGTTCTTTTTTTTGCCATATATTGCCAAAGCAATTGAAATAACTCAAAAATGTAATATTTAGGGGTTTTTTTCGTATGAAAATGTTCTATTGTTCTAACCCAGACCTTACAGTCATGTGTCATTTTATAAGTTGTAACATGATTTCAGAGAACCTGACTGATCTCAGATGGTGTTAGAGACATGTTCAGTATGTCAGACCAGCAAATGTTATATGGCAATCCAAAAAAAGGTGATGAAATATTTTATTTACAAAAGTTGATACAGCATTGTATTTGATATATTTTATTTTATTATACACTTGCACTAAGTTTGTGAACAGTAAGATTTTTTAAAATGTTTTTAAAGAAGTCTCTTTTACAGCAAAAGCAGTAAAACTTTAAAATAATTTTATTTTATTCTATTGAAATAATTTTATTCTTGTGATTTCAAAGCTGATTTTTTAGCATCATTACTCCAGTCACATGATCCTTCAGAAATCATTCTAATATTCAGATTTGCTGCTCACAAAATGTATTATGATGATGCTGAAAACAGCTGAGTAGAATTTTTTTCATAGAAAGTTCAGAAGAACAAAATTTATCTGTAATGGAAATCTTTTGTAACATTATAAATGTCATCCATTTTTTTAAAATAAATTTCTATAATTTCTTTCCAAAAAATAAAACAAACAAACAAACAAAAAATACTAATACATACTATACTAATAAATAATAACAAATAAAAATAAAAAATACTAATACTAATAAAAATACTCCACACTTTTGAATGGTATAGTGTATAATATTACAAAAGTAAAAAGTAAATTTATTTGATCTTTCTATTTATCAGAGAATCCTAAAAAAATGTACTCAACTGTTTTAAATATTGATAATAAACGTTAAAAAATGTTTCTTAACAGCAAATCAGCATATTAGAATAATTTCTGAAGGATCATGTGACACTGACTGGAGTAATGACACTGAAAATGTAGTTTTGATCACGGGAATAAATTACATTTTAAAATATATTCAGATAGAAAGTAGTTATTTTAAATAGTAAAACTATTACACATTATTACTGCTTTGCTGTATTTTGAATCAAATAAATGCGGTAAATTAAATTAATTAAATTAATAAATTGGTGAGCAGAAGCGACTTTTAAAAAAAAAAAAACATTAAAAATCTTTTGACTGGTAGTGTACATATTGTTACTGTCTGTTAAATGTGTAAAAAAGCAGTAAATATGACTGTTTCGTTTTCTTTGCCCTCAGCGCCGTTTTAAATAAAGCACCATTGAATGACCTTCAAGTGCGTCATGCATGCATCCGGGAGCTTCATTAAATAGAGGGTCGGGCATGCGCAGTAGCTCCTCAGCGGTTCGACCTCTGCAGCCGGGTAAGTGAAGGAGAGCTAAATTGGAACCGGAGAAGCTATATTGCCACAATCTTATACCATCATTACGCTTTAGCTATATTTAATCAAATCATTTGATCCGTTTCATATTCTACAGCTTATATAGCCCTTACGAAAGGAGCTATTTAGCACCAGGTAGCGTTTTGAAAGCGCTGATATTGCATTGACCTTAAACTGTCGGCTTTTTCCATAGTGACAGACGCGGGTTTATTCCTCACAACAGTCAGCGAGCTCAATCAAACATGTACGCCTGTGCAAAGTTCGTGTCCACACCCGCACTGGTGAGTATTTGTAGCGAATTTTGCATTTGGGATAGAACGGAAAAGCTAAAGAAAATTGTGCTTCCTTGAAATGCAAGAGGCCTGGTGCACTTGACTTTTTCCTATGTTGGTGCAGTGCGTTTCATATGGGTTGTTTGAGTGGCATATTGAGGAAAAACGTATTGTTGCAGAATTTGTGTGTATGTCATTGTGGTTAAGATGTCAATGGGCGGCTTGTTGCTAATGCTATCATCTGAACGGCGAATCCAGGGAAGTCAAGGTCATAATAGAAATTTGACAGCCAAACATAAGGTTTTATAGTCAGCTGAAATGTGGAACAAAAACAGAATTCTTTTAAATGCATAACACTCGAGCTAAAGGGTCAAATTTAGTAGTCATGTTTGGTTCAAAGCTATGTGTGTTGTTGTACCTTTTTGTACTGGACTATCCACAGACCTTTTATTAATTGAATTATGAATGTAACGGCCTGTTCAGTTTACTTTTGGAGTGTGATTGATAAATGTCCAGTGTAACTTCTGATATTAGCGAATATTAAATATTTTTTCTGGATGCAAGGTATCTCCCATGTAATTGAAGTGTTGAAGCAACAGTTGGGCCTTAAGTGTCACTCTTAAATACAGCACTTACAATGAATGTGATTTGTGTGTCTTCGGTTCTAATGTGATTTTTCATCGCTGTCTTAGGTCCGCTCTGGCTCAAGGGCGCTGTACAGACCACTCTCTGCCTCTGTCCTCTCCAGGCCAGATGTCAGCTCTGCAGAGGTGAGTGCTTTTGCATACATGCCTTGTTTAAGATCGGGGCACTTACGTGCTATTGTAAATGGATGTTTAAAATCCTTTTTTCTCTTTTGTTTCTAAAGGCCAGCCCAGTCTTTCTGCCACAGACAGCCGTTTCCCAGGTTGCAGTGCGGGGTTTTCAGACAAGCGCTGTAAGCCGTGACATCGACACAGCCGCCAAATTCATTGGTGCTGGTGCCGCCACTGTGGGAGTGGCAGGTTCAGGAGCTGGAATCGGAACAGTGTTCGGCAGCCTCATTATTGGATATGCCAGGTATAAACTAGACCAACATGCACCACTGATATGATTCCTGAATGTAGTCATCTTGTTGACATCAGTTGTTGTACATGAAACAATGATTTCCTGATCTTACTGTATGGTAGTGCCACGTAAACTATGGCTTTACTCAAATTTGGTGTTTTAAAATACATTTTTATAATTCTAATGCTATTTTATAATTCTAATTCTATTTACATATTTTGAAGTCAAGTTTAATATACAGTAGTCAACATTTGAAGTAAATCAGAAAAGTTCATCAAAGTTGTCCTTAGACAAGAATGGTTATTGTTTTGGTTTTACGACAACTTTGATTAAATGGTTTTTATGCACTTCAAATGTTGACTACTATAGTTTATATAGTTCAGCCTCATGAACGCATCACACTGTTCTTAGCTGATGTCTCTTTTTCCATGACGAAGTAATGTTCCTTACAGAGATCTGGTGATGAGTGACCCTTGACCTCTCTTTCTCTCCCACAGGAACCCATCTCTGAAGCAGCAGTTGTTCTCATATGCTATCTTGGGATTTGCCCTGTCTGAGGCTATGGGTCTCTTCTGTTTGATGGTGGCTTTCCTCATTCTGTTTGCCATGTAAATACTGCTCCGTCCACCTCTGCCCACAGCTGTGACGACACGTGTTTTACACTGGCTACCAAACGGGTTCTGTGTTGGTGTCATTAAAATTGTACATTTTCCAAGTTTTTGTTGAAGGCTGATAAGGTAAAACATGTATTGTAAAAATGTATCCAAATACAGAATAAATACATGTATTTCACTATTTAAAATGTTTGAAATGGTATTTTTTTTGTGTTAGAAATTTGTGCCCATGAAGATGGTTGTTCAGGCTATTTGCAGGATTTCCACATGTCCTGGAAAACATTGAAAACTGATGACTAATTTTCCAGTCCTGGAAAACGCACTGAAAATGTGAGAAAACATAAAATGTCCTGGAAAATCTTATAGCTGACTTGGAAAATTATTTAAAAAGTGTAATAGTGTTTTCTTTTAGCCAAGCCTGAAAGAAATAATATTGGTAGTAGGAAACGTTCAAACTGCTACAAACGTGCAATTGGCTGTTTTGTTTTTGTTTTGTTTTTTTTTCAGCCATTTTCTGTTCCGGTCTGTATTGCAAGCATTTTCCAAAATGTCATTTTTGTGTGAATATTACAAAGTCTGTAATCGGGCTGTTAACAAATGCCAGAGATGCTGAAGATTGACGCGAAAGAAAATACTTGTAGAGCAAACTCACTGTTCGCAATGTGCAAAATATGAGGAAATCCTTATTAAATTGGGGGTTTATATCTCTGACTGTCTTCAAAAAAAAAAAAAAAAAAAAGTTAAGGTGGTGTTTTCTTTTTGTCTTTCCTCTTTTTCTTCCTATAAGGGTGTGCGCAGTCATTTGTAAGTTTTATGGGTCTGGTTTCCGGTCTCATTTACGTCCAGCCATTTTAGCTGTACAAAACGGCTTGTTTTGCTGCTTGATATTGCAGATTGGTGTGTCTTATCGTATTATTTTAATGTATTATCTTTATGAATACACTGGGTTGTAGTGCAAACAGTTTTACCGTTTACTTCGTTATTTGCCTGTAGTTGCGAATTAACCTAAAAGTCTCACCCATAAGCTTACTTTCGTGTTGTAAAAGGTGGAAACATACTGAAGTAGTATTTCTAGGTGCAGCGCTGCTTTGTTTACCAGGGAAACGCTGTATCGCTGCTGTTCCATAAGTGCCACCTGCTGTCAGAGAGTGAATTTGCGCTCTCAATCAGCCCTTCTGCTGTTTTTGTTTCCTGCAGAGATATATATATATATATATATTTTCCTTCATGTAGCATAATTTCACAAAGATATAATGAGACCTTTCTGTTTTTGGTTCAGATATTTTAAAAATTACTACTTATTAAATCTAAATTGAATCAGAAACTGCTCGTGTATTCAGAATCTGTTTTTGGATTGAGATTAAATTGCAGTGATTGCCTCTAATTTTAAATGGCTACATTGAATTTGACCTGTAATAGAGCAAAGTCATCTTGTTCATGTGCTCGTATTTTCTTTCTGTCTTATCTCTTGCTTTAAAAAAAATTAACAAATCGGACTTGGCCATAAAAATCAAGATCGGTGCATCAATGCTGACTTCTGACAGTTTTAATGTGTTTCCCAACATTCTATTAGGGTGTTATCCTTGTGTTTCATTCCTGCCATAATTAAAATAAAAATATCTTGCAAATGTCCTTGAAGTTTTTGAGTGGGAACCCTGTATTCAGGGATTTTTTTAAAGGGGTAACTTTAGTTTGTTTCTATATTTAATAAAAGTCAAAACACTTGTATGTAAAAACAGTGTGTCTATTACAGAATGGCTCAGATTTTACACCTCACTTTTTTTCACCAGCAATCTAAATTATAGTCTTTAAACGTTTTATTTTTTTATTTTTAGTTGTTTTTTCTTAGTTATCTCTTAGTGCGAAAATCAGTGTTCAATAATTAGTTTCATAAATACAAAGGATTATACCAATCTAAAATATATTGAAGCGCAATTCTTTTCCGTCTTATCTCAATTTCTAAATTTGTCGCTATTCTAAGGGGGAAATAAAAGAACTGGGATATAAAATTAGAATTCTAAGTTAACATCTAACAAATCTGACTTTACATCTAGCAATGTAAAATATTTATCTAAATATCTAAATATTTTAAGTTGATTCGACTGCAAGGGGGCGACACTAGAATGCATTTTTGGATCACTAATTCCCTATCCCAACATTTTAAAAGGAGAAAGTACAAATTAATATTCGGTGGACATATTTTAGACTTTTTTCATAAACTTCACAGTGACAACTAACAAGTTTAGATTAGCTAAAATGGTTACATTTGAGACAGTTGATAATTACGTGCAACCGTGTAAACATAGCACTTTAAGTTTAAAGCCAGCACACACGTGCAGTAATGTTTGTCTCCCGCTGACTCTGACAGCTGCCAGCTCATGCCACAAGCGGGTTTAACAATACTGTAGCTCATACACACAGCGTTCAGCTACAGTAAGGACGTGGTGCTCCTCCAGTCGACCTCACGGACTTTCTTACAAGGAGATGAAGAACTTCATACTGATTTTACCAATTTTGCCTTTTCTGTTTGGTGAGTAACCATTTTCGTTTATATTAGAATTTTTACAAGGAGAAACTGCCCAAACTCTCTAAGTTTACCAGGAGTTCAAATACATTGCTAAAGACGTAAGTTTAACTGATATTGTAAATATAATCTATTATGGGGAAGAACAGTTTACTTACATAGAAACCTCTGTGACAAGTACAAAAAAACAAACAATCGTACTTTTCACTCGAGCTTTTATTGGAAACCGATACAAGTTTATTTCCATAGGGATTCACTGCTGTTATGTATTTTCAAACAGTTTAAAAAGATTTCTATGCTACGTGTATGGTATGCATACTATGGGTCCTGTTTGATTGACAGGTGCAAGTGTGCGGCCTGCCGGTCTCATTCAAGTAGTTTGTGGCTAATGTGAGATCAGTGTGTCTGCGGACAGTTTTGTGATATTTGCTGACAAATATTCGTCTCGTCTCTCTCTTTACATTTTCTGTTTCTTTTTCGCCTAACCTCTTGGATGAGGCAGAAATTAAGGCTTCAGCAGTGAGAAGTGATATTGTGGACTATAAATCCAATACCGGTTGTGGCCTAAACTTAAACCGGAAATAGCCGGATTTTTTTTTGTTTTGTTTTATCTTATCTAAAATACTGTAAATGCACATGTGGGCTAAAAAGCTCACTTATTTACCTGTGTGAGTACACTCACCAGACATACTCAAACTGATGGAACAACAGTCCTGATGTTGAAATCAACAACATTCCAATTAAAATGGTCACATTCTGTCATTAACATATGGAAAAATAGATTTTTTACTTCTAAGAACAACATGGTTCAGAAATCCACAGAAACAAAATATCCTAATTTTGACCAGCCACTAAAACCAAGTTACCTGAATAAGTTGATTATTTACAAGCAGAATGTCTGCATTACTTCTGTTATAAATAGTGTAAGAATAGTAACATTAGTCAGACATTGATTGCATGTTGTAGTGTTTCATCCGTGTGTGTCTCTGTGTGTCATTTGCAGTTGCTTGACTCCATCAACATTAATCCTCTGTGCCGTTTAGGATGGACGTGTGTGTCTGTGTGTAAGAGTGGGGGACAACTTTTTCTCACAGAGCAAATAAATTGTGTGTGTGTGTGTTGCAGGACCAGCACTGTGCTCAGAAGATGAGACAAAATTAGTAAAAACCTTGTTTACCGGATATAACAAGGTTGTTCGTCCTGTCAGCCATTTTAAGGATCCGGTAGTGGTTACTGTGGGTCTACAACTCATCCAGCTTATCAGCGTGGTAAATTATACCTCTGTTAATTTCTGTTTCTTGAATTCAGTTTTTAAGTTTCATTTATATATTAAAAAATGTTTACATTGCACAAATAAACTTTTTGTTTTCTCTTACCTTCCATTATTTTTCCTTTCTTTCTTGTAGGATGAAGTTAATCAGATTGTCACCAGTAATGTGAGGCTAAAGCAGGTGCGGGTTTGAACTGCTGTTTCAGTTCCTGTGTGCTGCTATCAAATTAGATATCAGTAGATGTCAAAGTGTTTACTGTGGGAAAATTGATCTACACTACCAGTTTAAAGTTTTTATTTTGAATGTTTTTTAAAAGAAGTCTCTTTTGCCTACCAAGCCTGCATTTATTTGATCCAAAATAGAGCAAAAGCAGTAATATTGTGAAATATGTTTACTATTTAAAATAACTGCTTTCTAGTTGAATATATTTTAAAATGTAATTTATTCCTGTGATCAAAACTAAATTTTCAGCATCATTACTCCAGTCTTCAGTGTCACATGATCCTTCAGAAATCA
>JAHKKF010536482.1:0-13687 GCA_019740295.1 Labeo calbasu | reverse complement strand
AAAAAAATGAATTGATTATTATATAATTAAAAATATGATTAGGGTTAACAAGTGCCCTGACATAACCTTTATAAAAAATATCCTTGTCTGACGAACAGAATGTGACAATTAGCCCCAGTTTAGTTTATTAGTATGATAATAATAATAAGCTGTTGTAATAGGAACCTGCTATTAAATAACTTATTATATGAAATGAAAAAATAAAAATGAAAACAAAACAAAGCAATTATTTAGGCTAAAAATAGATATTGTAATAAATAAATTATAATTAAATTCTATTTTAAAAACTATTAATTTCTATAAATTAAAAATAGGGTTAGGGTTAACAAGTGCCCTGACATAACCTGTTATGAAAAATATCTTTGTTTGATGAACAGCACGTGACAATTAGCCCCAATTTAGCTTATTAGTATAATAATAATAAGTTGCTGTAATAGGTACCTGCTATTTAATAGCCTATTATATGAAATTAAATAAATAAATAAATAAACAAAAACAAATCTATTATTTAGGCTAATAATAGATATTGTAATGAATAAATTCTAATTGAATTATATTTTAAAAACTATGAATTGATTTATTATATAATTAAAATCTGGGTTAGGGTTAACAACTGCCCTGACATAACCTTTATTAAAATATCCTTGTCTGACGAACAGCATGGGACAGTTAGCCCCAATTTAGCTTTTTAGTATAATAATAATAGTAATAATGATAATCATTTGTTGTAAAAGGTACCTTCTATTAAATAGTCTATTAAATTAAATAAAAATGAAAAAAACAAAACAAAACAATTATTTAGGCTAAAAATAGATATAGTAATTAATAAACTAAAATTATATTTTAAAAACTATTATTTGATTATTTATATAATAATATAAATAACAAGTGACCTGACATAACCTTGTCTGACAAAAAAATACCCTTGTCTGTAATAAATTTGACAATTCCCTTATTGGTATAATAATTTATTTTTTAGGTTTTACCCTTCCAGCTCTAAATCTAAAAATATATGTGAGTCTGTCTTTTTTGAAGCCTCATTTGCAGTTTGAAACCAAAGTCTTATTATTTTCTTTTTCAACGGCTGCCTTGAATTTACCACAAAATCCTGTTTGCGAGAAAGCGGCCTATGAGATGGTGACACTTTTTAAAATCAGGAAGTGAATTCAGAGAGAAAGAGAGAGAGAGAGGAAATTCATGCAAGCAAAACTACTTCTGCTCCGAGCTGCATACCTAGAGTCTGAAAGGCTTTCTGCTTCTCTACGTGACACTGACATGAAAGAACGAGCAGGAAATGCTGATGGGTTACAGGAGAAACTCCATGCGTTTTAAACAGTCGCGTTGGTCCAAATATGAATAGCTCAAATAAAGTTACACACTCGACTGCAATTAGAGCTGAGGTGAGAAGACATGAAAGCTTGCAAAACACCATAAACAAATTTCTCAAACAATTGGAAAGGGTTGAGGACCAGCAGCTCAGGACGGGACTAAAGGTTTTCCTCCACAGCATTCAAGGTGAGCCTCAAATCTCATAAATATCATGCAATTGCTTATTTTGTCCCGCGGAACACTTCCCATAACGTTTCGCAAGGTGTGATGTTGACTTCAGTGTCTTTAGAGGTCTGTACTTACCAAGTCTTGCACGCTGTTTAATGCTGAAGACAGATTCTGATAGTATTTCATATCTAGATCATCCTCAGAAGAAAACAAGTTTACTAAGCGTTTATCAGCTCATTGTGTAAGTTAAAAATGCACATTTTGCATTAGGCTATTTCAGATGGCACCAATTTTTCCATTCGTTATCTTGAGCCTTGTAATAATGTCATGTTATAAAATGTCCCAAATGTATATTTTAGAAAGGCCAGACAGATAAAAAGGAACATAAATGTTTTAACTCATGTTAAATTGAATTACACATCCAGTAGACGTCTCCAAATGCACACGCTTCTCCATTAGACTGTGATGATGAACTGTTACTACAGTCCGGATGTAAAATCAGAATCGTGGATATTCATTTAAAGAGGCCCAGGTTGAAACATTTGCACCATCTTAGAGACATCGTCATGCTGGCAAGCTTTTGAACACGAAGTGCTGGTCCATTTCCTGTCTGACGCTCTCTTGCTGCCCACGAAAGCCACATCCTCTACATCTCAAGCACCACCTGTCTATAGTGCTACTCTTACTCTGCATATCTGACCTAATTATTTTTAGTTTTCCACAAGATTACACTTATTTCTTTTTTTGGAAATTTGTTTTCTGATTTGAACTAAGCTGGCATCCATCGAGCAAGACCTAAAGTTCGTTTATTTTAAGATGCAACATTTATAAACCATGTTAGCAGGAAGCATTGCCATGTGTGCATTCTTTTTAGGTCAGAGCATATGGTGACAGACTAATGCATCTTTAATATAGTGTTTGTTGATACTCCTTATAATTTACTTCCTCCACGCACTTCCTCTTGCGAGCGTTTCATGCATCCGTCACTCTAGATTGCAGCTCAATATGAAGACGTAATGAACATAATCTCACACCTTAGCTACCTATAAGCCAGAACTTTTTAGTACTTGCCACAGTGATGTTAAGCTATTCTGCTAAAGGTTGTTTCTATCATGTAGTCCCTAGATTTTTAACCTGGTTTTATCACTTTGCATTTGTTCAGTTGCACTAATGATGTCTGTAAACACAGTTGCAGAACAGATGAGATGAAAAGTGGATGCTCTATGATTTATCTAGCCCACATAGTCATATGATGATTCAAATTATGCTTGATGGGAATAAAATAAAAGTAAAGGAAACTGTAAAGGGGAAGTCATTGCTGTTGGCTTCTGAGCATAGGGATTTGAGAATAGGACTGACACATTTAAATGTTGCTTACTGCGTGCGGAGAGCCAAGAGAGTGGGAGACAGGCAGAGTGACAGCGATTTAGGGAAGAAAGAAAGGGGAAAATATATTTATGAGTGTTGGATCTCCAAGTCAGAGATGTCTGCTGTGAAATTTTGTATTTAGCAGAACAATAATATGCTGTATAAATAAACAAACTATAGTGAAATGTAAGTCGTGTTTGCCTGTGGTTGCTAGGATGTTGCTATGTGGTTAATATGGCGTTTTGAGAGGTTTCTAGCGTGTTGCTATGCGGTTGCTAACGTCTTGTGGTTTGTTGCTAGGGTAGTTTCTTTTATAATTTACTCGTGGCATTTCAAAGATCTATGCATTGTTTTTCTGTGGAATACAAAATAATTTGTATTTATAATTTGTATAAACTGTGGAATTTTGGGTAAACTGTCCCTTTAAGAGTTGAAATCTTAACTAAGCTTAACAATGTACAATAGTAATCGTGACTAATCGACTAATCAATACAGAAGCGAATCAATAAAAAATGTTCTTAAATGTTCTGTTGAGTTGTGTTTTATGTGACACGTGTCTTCATGATTGATAGCAATCAATAGCATATATTATTGATTTGTAAACTCAATACCACTTAATTGACTGCCAGTATGTGTGTGTATATGTATATATATATCAGTCAAAAGTTTTTTAGATTTTTAATGTTTTTTTTTAAAGAAGTCTCCTCTGCGCACCAAGTCTGTGTTTATTTGATCCAAAGTACAGCAAAAACAGTATATTTTGAAATATTTTTACTATTTAAAATAACTGTTTTCTATTTGAATATGTTTTAAAATGCAATTTATTCCTGTGATTTCAAAGCTGAATTTTTAGAATCATTACTCCACTCACATGATATTCTGATTTTCTGCTCAAAAGACATTTATTATTAATATTATTATGTTGAAAACATCTAAGTAGATTTTTTTCAGGTTTCTTTGATGAATAGAAATTCCAGAAGAACAGCATTTATCTGAAACAAAAATCTTTTGTAACATTATAAATGTCTTTATCTTATCACTTTTGATCAGTTTAAAGCTTCCTTAAATTAAAGTATTAATTTCTATAATTTCTTTCCAAAAAAAAAATAAAAAATTTTACTGACTCCAAGCTTTTGAATGGTATAGTGTATAATGTCACAAAAGCGTTTTATATCAGATAAATGCTGATCTTTGGATCTTTATATTCATCAAAGAATCCTGGAAAAAAGAACTTAACTGTTTTAAATATTGAAAATAGTAATAATAAATGTTTTTAAACAGCAAATCGGAGTATTAGAATGATTTCTGAAGGACCATGTGACTGGAGTAATGATGCTAAAATTTTAGCTTTGAAATGACAGAAATAAATTACATTTTAAAAATATTCTCATTGAAAACAGTAACTTTAAATAGTAAAACTATTTCAAAATTTTACTGTTTTTGCTGTACTTTGGATCAAATAAATGCAGGCTTGGTGAGCAGAAGAGATTTCTTTAAAAATCTTAAAAGTCTTACTGTTCAAAAACTTCTGACCGGTAGTGTATAGACTATTGCAATACTGTGATGTCATTTACCCATGAACATTTCCTGCTTTGTCGTCAAACTATTTCAAAAGAGTAACAGGAGGCACGCCAGTCAATGTTACGTTAGCACGGCTGTCGTAACGTTTATTCAGAATGCAGACCTTTTGGATTCTGTTATTTTATATTAAAATTGTAAAACCGGAAATGCATTAAAAATTTTGCATTATATATATTTTTAGACATCCAAATAGGCTTGCATGGGACAGCTATTGTTTTTTACTGTTATCACTGATACACTCTAAGAAAAAAGGTTCAAAAGCTGTCACTGAGGCAATACCCTTTCAAAAAGGTACACCTTTGTACCTTTATATACCCCTAAGGGGTGCATATTATAATGCTAAATGTACATATTGATATCTTTTGAAAGTGTACAGCACCAGTGGCAGCTTTTGTACTTTTTATCTCAGATTGTACTGAATCAATTCGAGTGTAGTATTTACTCAATGTAGTATTTAATCAAACCCACTTGACAAACAGATCAGTCAATAAATTTGTCAATAATATTGCATGCCCTCACACAATCACCTACTCATTCATACACACCTTGACAAGGACAGTGAGCTCACAGAGCAGGGGGGTTAGATATGGAGATAGCAAACAGGAGCCAGAGACTAGATGGAATCAGTGCATGAAGGAGGAGGAGTTTCGCCTCGGAATACCTTGGTAACAAGCAAGCTCAGTGTCTAGGAAAGAAAAGGTGGGGGGACACGGCGGCTCCTGAATCACTGTACTGACTGTGACTGTGATATGTGGCACGTTGCCGCCTGATACGGCACTGGATCTAGTGCAAAATTTGGTTGATTGAGGTGCCAGTCTTGATTAGCTTTGCACGTAACTGCATATTTGTGCGGTTGACCCTCTTTCCCAGTCAGAACCTTGCAAGCTTTACAGTCTGTCTTTATTCCTCAACACATCACTGATTCTCGCTTTTTAAGCAGGAGAGAGTGTGCGAGCGAGAGAAAAGAGAGGGAGAAGGCGAGGGAGGGAGGGAGAGAGAGCGAGAGGAGGGGGTAGCAGGCTGTGGAAAGCAGGGGCTGGGAGCTGTCTGGCTGGTGACAAGGGCAGAGAGAGAGAGAGAAGCAGGAGATGGAGAGAGCAGGGTATTCCTGCACGGTGCCGTTCTGCGTGGGTTTGAAGAAGACCTTCCACCGGAGAGATCTGAAGGACCCTTGTTCGTGATGCGTGACTCGTCTAAACCTTTGGCGTGAGATGCACCTTCCTCTCTAGAACGAAGCATGATTGTCTTGCGCGTCTGCTTTATTGACATCCCCGACTGCTTGACGCACCGATCACCGGAGGCGTGATGGATAGACTCTGTGTGGGAACACTGGGATCTCTCTCTGTGGACTCGCCGTAAACCTTTCTACCGATCCATGTGGCATGTAGACTGACTCCCCAGGTTGACTCTTTAGTCTGTCAGCGTCTCCTCCACACGCCGTGGAGCAGGTTGGTGAAACAATGTGCCTTGATCTGAGGTTAACAGTTCTGCATGTCTCCCAGATGTAATTTCACTCGTTGTCGTCCTTGAAGGAATTTTCAATCCTGTGCATTGTCATTTTTGCCTTCGCATCTGCCTCTTGTTGAATGTAGTTAATGGAATCGGGAGCATGCTTTTCATGCAGGTGTGGAGAGGTGGGCACATGTCTGCATGCTTAAAATAGGTGGGAGAGGACCAGAGAACAGCAATATGAAGAGAATGAAGTCTGGGACGAGGCATGAAGGTGTGAAAGAACACAAAGGACATTAGCTAAAATTTTTCCTGACTCCAGGGAACCAGGTCACGGTTCGCTTCTTTTTGACATACTTGCCTGAATTGTCTCTTTCTGTGAGTTCTGTCATTTCTTTCTTCTGTAGAGGACTATTTGACTCTGCGGGTGTTTATTTTCTGTCCTTGGTCTGTTGAGCAATTCTGGACCACATGAACCGAACCGGGACCTCACAGTCAAAAACCACCTACCTTATCTCCCTCACGTTGGTGAAGGTAGAAACCACTGAGGAGAATGAGTTGGAGAAGTCCAGGCCGGCTTTGGGGGGAGCGGTGTATGATTCTGATGGAGCGAAACATCTCAAGCACGCCGGATCCAGTGAGGGCCAGGAGTGCCAGAAAATGGGTGAGGCTGTTGAGCTGGAAGCTGGGGAATCTGTCAAATTCTCAGTGGAACAGGAAATACTCCAAAGCCCGAGGGAGGACAAGGCACTTTTTGCAGATGGCGTTCATCCCGGAGATAGACAAAAATCAATAATCTCACCCTCCACCGAGAATGGAAGAGCTAGAGAATCCACCGGAGTGCCCCAAACCTCTTTTCCCCGGGATGTTGCCAGGCATCTCGGTGACATCCCAGTCCGTGCGACCCAGCGGCCCGTCTCGCTCCTTAAAGCACACGGCGGAGGCCGTGAATATAAAGAGTCCAGAGAGAGCATCCACGCCTCCTCCAAGAGCCTTGACCGCAAGGACAGTCGGACCAGGATCCAGTCCCCAACCAGCCCAACTCCTGGATCTTTCCGGGCCTCGTGGGCCGTAAGCGAGGTTAAACCTTGCGATGAAGATCTCAAAGGAGGTGTTGGGATAAAGAGGCCCACTGAAGGGGACATCATAGCCATGCGAACCCAAAGCCCCCGCGCTGAGAGATTAAAGGCGGGATCTACATCTCTCCCGACCCCTGTCGCCTTGATTACCAAGCCCCAGCGCAAAGGAAAGAGTCGCACCCTGGACAACAGCGACCTGAACTGTCTGTCCGAGGACCTCCTGAAGTGCAAAGGTGGACAAATGGTGGCAGACTATAGAACAGCTCAGTCCCAGGGGGCTTCGGCACGTGACCGCAAGATGCTGAGATTTATTAGTGGCATTTTTACGAAGAGCACTCCAGTTGCAACCAGTGCCACGACCATCGTGACTCCGGTCTATAGCACCATTCAGAGGGAATCAAGTGAAGAGGAAGGTAGGAGAACACGACTTACTCATCCATGCACAACTCAAACTGTTTGTAGAAGCAGAAGCAGGATTGCTTCTAAAAATGAGAGTGGGATATGCCAGGTAGTTTGTACATTTTGTAAATGAGGGCTTCTGCAAGTTTTCAAAATTAATTTTACATTTAAAACTGGTGTCATTCTAAACCTGAATGACTTTATTTCTTTGTGTTTTTATTCATGCAGTGGGGTCTAAGACAATATCGGACTCCACTTATTTTTATTGTCTGAAAAAAGAAGACATCTTTTGTATTCCACAGAAGAAAGAAAGTCTAACAGGTTTGGAATGACACGAGGACTGATGACAGAGTCAACTGATTTAGTGAAAAACTGACATATGGAAGTCTGTACACACATTTATGGAATTCTGGTTTTATTAATTCTAATGCCTAGGGTTGTAGATTTAAGGCTCTGAAAGCATCCCAGCCTTTTCTTTATAACCACCCCCTACCGTTTCTGTTTCTGCACTGGAAAAATTGGAATGGGAGACAAATTTGATAATACCCATGCCACAGGCAGCATAATTTTGCCCAACATCCTAATCCCATCTTTGATGTTCCGCCCACTTCCTGTATTCTGATCTCATTCTTTCACGGAAGCTTCAGTCCTTTCATCACCAGCCTCTTAATTTCAAACCATATCCAGCCATGAATTTTAGCACTCTAAACTGGAGGTGAAGCATTGGTTTTTGTAGCGGAGAAATAACTCAAAGGGTCTGAATCACCGCAGGCAGCTGGATGGATAACCACCCAAGCAAAGTAAGTCGGTTTTCCTTCTAATGATCAGAAGTAAGATGCCTTCAACTAAATTAAATGCAGAGCTGGTCGGACAAAGGATTCATTTCAACTAGCATATTTCTCAGCAATACAGATTTTACAATTAGGTTCCTTATTTGGTAGGACGTTCACTCAATATAGGGGTGAGTGGACTATATGCTACGAGCAAAAGGTCTGATGTGTCTGTACACACGACGCATGCGCACACAAAATATTTACGTATGTGTTCTCCGAGTGAACAGAAGCAGCGGCTGGAGGTGGGGTTGTCATGGCAACAGGGAGGGCTGAGAGAGTTGCCTGTTGTGTGGCTGTGTTATGCCAGGGAGCGAGCCACAGATGAAATGAATGGGAGTGAGGGTATGCGAGGAGGGGTCCTTTTGAAAACCAGAGAGACCAGCTTTAGAATTTGACACATAGAGCGTCCGTTTGGATGGAGGGGGTGGCATGTGGTATATGGCACATAAGGATCGCACTGTCTAACCGCACTGGCTCGACTCCTGATGTTCCCCGCCGTACAATGACCTCATAGAATTGCGCTGAATTCGGAGGGGGTTAAACCTCTTCCGTGGTGTCGTGGGTGGCGTGTGAGAGAGGAAACTGCGAACGACACGAGTGCCAACTCAGATCGTAGCTGTGAACTCCTGCATCTGTGCGTCGTGAGCTGGTTTAATCAATCCAGGGTGTATCACCCCCCTTAACAAAAGCATCTCATCCGCACCCACAGCTGTGCAGGCACACACACACACACACACACACACCAAAAAAAACGAGGTGACGTGCCCGTCTATCACTGGGTGCCGGGTCTGTGCAAAGACTTATAGACCAATATAAAGCGGAGAGAGGGGTGTGGGAGCTCCATGCTCGCTGATGCACGGATACACCTGCAGTCCTTCACGCCCTATGAATTATCAGAGATTTATAACACCTCCAGATGAACCGTCAACCGAGGCTACAGATTGCACTTCGATGCAGCATAGAAATGTGCTACAAGGGCAACGCCTGATCTGTGTTTAAATGGACACGCATCCTCAGGCCTGGACTGACTTGAAAGACAGTCATGAAAAATAACATGGCTTGACATGAAAGGAAGTGATAATACCATTAATTCTGGTGCTCAGTTAGAGTATTGTGAGAACCGGGTAATCGTAAAATCGTGTCAAACTCGCTCTTCCTGTAAGTGAGTCATCTGAAGTTTCACGTCACTGACATCAAGGGTCAGAACGAGGGGATTTAAGCTGTAGATCAATATGAGAGATCTTTTTTGGAAAACAGAAATGCGGTAGCTGTCCTACCGAGACATAATATTCATAAATCAGCACATATCCCATTGCATTTTCTGTTATGTGATTCATTCATCTATTTTTCTTGCTAAGCACCTCTAACACAGACCAGAATATAAAAACCTAATTTGAGCTAAATCAGACAATGCACTTAAAAGGTATTAGACTCTTCCTGTTTTCCATTTTTGCCATTAATTTAATCCCATGTCAATGCAGCACCATTGGAGATATTGAAAATCTGTTTGTAAATCAGCATTTTTAATGTCTTGGTGTAGTGTTGAAAAATTTCTTTCCACATTTGTGACCCTGGACCACAAAACCAATCTTAAGTTGCACGGGTATATTTGTAGCAATAGCCAAAAATACATTGTATGGGTCAAAATGATCAATTTGTTTATGCCAAAAATCATTAGGATGTTAAGTAAAGATCATGTTTCATGAAGATATTATATGCATTGCTAAGAACTTAATTTGAACAACCTTAAAGGCGATTTTCTCAATATTTAGATTTTTTTTTTTTTCCAGATTCCAGATTCAAATAGTTTTTTCAAATAGTTATCTCGGTCAAAAAAAACATACATCAATGGAAAGCTTATTCAGCTTTCAGATGATGTATAAATCTCAATTTCCATATATTGACCCTTATGACTGGTTTTGTGGGCCAGGGTCACATTTAGTCCAATATAGCTTACTTCCTGTTGGGCTGAGCTAGTGATATAATATAGAAAGTTGTCTGGCTTGATGAGAACGAAATGTTTACTGAGTCTAGTGACTGTAGGTAAAATTAACCCCACCACTTTAGTCAAAAGGGTCACTGTGTTAAATATAGAATGTCTAACTTGAGGACAGACTCTGTCTACTTTGGAAATCACCCAAAACCCTTTTAGAAACTGAAAAGAAACACATCAAAACACATAGTAACACATTAAAAGCCACTCAAACACCCTGTAGTATCACCCCATAGTGGGGTGTTTTGCACACTTATTTTCTTCACCAATTTGAAGTTATGACTTAACTTTGACTCTTCTTTTTTTAGCATCATGTGCCAATAGCCAGGAATGGACCCTAACTCGTGCTATTCCAGAACTGCGATTGGTGAGAAAACCTAAATATTTATTTATGTATTTTTTTAATTTCTTAAGCAAGCAACAATTTCAAATCATTTTAGGCATACATCTATGAAAACAGTAATTAAGTTCCCTAGTAAAACGGTAATACAGTCAAAGCCAAAATTATTTAGACAGCAGATGTATTTTTTAATATTTTTTACTAGTGGGTGCAGGACACTATAGTTCATTTATGTAGGTAGGGATAGCAAAATGTGACATATTATATATTATAAAAAGGTCGCATTAGCAATTAAAGTAGAGCTGTCAAACGATTAATCGCATACAAAATAAAAGTTTGATTTTGCCTAATATATGTGTGTGTACTGTGTGTAATTATTATGCATATATAAATACACACAAACACAATGTACATATTTAAGAGAAATATGTTATGTACAAAATATTTTATTTATATATAATATAAATTATATAAAATTATAATATATACATATACTTGAAAATACTTGTTAAATATGTACATGAATGTGTTTGTATTTATATATACATAATAATTAAACACAGCACACACTTATATTAAGCAAGCTCAAACTTTTATTTTGTATGAAATTAATTGCGATTAATCATTTGACAGCCCTACTTTAATTGCTAATCTGACCTTTCTACATCATAGACTGAACAAAATTAAGCATTGCTTGGTAATTGGTCAACAAAGTATTGATAGTTGTGTAAATATTGTCATACTAACAGTTGGTGAATTTTTGGTTAATTGTAATCCGTTACATACCTTTATATTAAAGTTATCTGACATTATCAAGATGAATTTGTTCTGACACAGTTCTTGTCATGTTTTATTACCATTTTCTAAACTGTAGTGAATAAATTTTGTTTTAACTGTATTTAAAATATATTTATTTTATACTAAGTATAGCTCAAATCTTTTGACTTATCGCTTGAGACTTACTGATATAAAAATTGTTAATTAAACTTTATTTAAAGTACTATTTGTGCATAATGCACATTTCTTAATATTAAGCCTAAAATGTGTTTTAATGTCACTATTGATGAGAATTGTATGGTCTTTAAATGCAAGATATTGTAAGTATATTTGCAAAATGTCCAATTTAGCACAAACAAATATACTTCAGTATATCTTTAGTTGAACTTCAGTAAGTATACCAGTGTAGTATATACTAAAAGTTCAATTGCAGGGTATGTTGATTAAGTACATAAATATGTAAATGTATTTGTAGTATACTTAGAATGAAATAAATGTATTTCAAATGCATTGTAGTATATTTATTTTTCATTAGGGTTGAGTAAGGATACGTTTTTGCCTGTAAGAAAGAAAAATCACAAATGAGATCTTTTGAAGCTCAAAATGCTTCTTCTAAACACCAACAAAATTAAAAGTGGACAAAATGGAGACAAATCCTGCTTAGGCTTCTCATGAGAAAAGACCCTAGTAGTCTCAAATGCGTCCTCAGGAGTTCTCAGCTATGTCATACTGATATATATTCAGTTTTCTGGAGTGAAATATTATCTTTCTGCCGCATACAGGGGGTTCTGGGTAGCCTTCGCAGTGGAAAATCTGCTCTGGTAAACAGATTCATCACAGGAAGTTATCTTCCACTTGAGTCGCATGAGGGTGAGAACTTTGTTCTTTCTCATCTCTTCTTTGAAGACTGTCATTTTAACTGTTTAGGAGCTTTATAGGTGTCTTATCTTTTGCCTTTGTCCTCTTTTTCTTCTCTGGAAGGGGGGAGATATAAAAAAGAGGTGTTGGTGGAGGGACAGAGCCATTTATTGCTGATCCGAGAGGAATCTGGCCCACCAAGTGCACAGGTGTGTTTATTGCTGCAAAGTACACTTGAGACAGAAGCAGTATGCAAGACAGAAATATTCGGCCAATGTGCATCTTCCTCTTTTTTTTATACTTAACAAACCAACAGCAGCTTGTCCGTGCCATTACACCGGATGTGTTTAAATAAAAGACCGTTTTTGCAATTCCGGTATAGCGTACCTTATAGAAATATTAAGCATTCTGTATTCTTACACTACCAGTCAAAAGTTTTTGAACAGGAAGATTTTTAACCTTTTTTAAAGAAGTCGCTTCTGCTCACCAAGTCTGCTTTTATTTGATCGATAGTACAGCAAAAACAGTAAAATTTTGAAATATTTTTACTATTTAAAATAACTGATTTTTATTTGAATATATTTTAAAATGTAATTTATTCCTGTGATCAAAACTAAATTTTCAGCATCATTACTCCAGTCTTCAGTGTCACATGATCCTTCAGAAATCATTCTAATATGCTGATTTGCTATTCAAGAAACATTTTATTATTATTATTATTATTATCAATATTTAAAACAGTTGAGGACATTTTCCCAAAATTCTTTGATGAGTAGAATTTATCTGAAATAAAAAGCTTCTGTAACATAATATACCATATCATTTTTTGTTTTTTGGAAAGAATTATAGAAATTAATACTTTTATTTAGCAAATATTGATTCAAAATTGATGATAAAGTCATTTTTTAATGTTACAAAAGATTTCTATTTCAGATAAATGCTGTTCTTCTGAACTTTTTATTCATCAAAGAAACCTGAAAAAATTCTACTCAGCTGTTTCCACATAATTATTATAATAATAAATGTTTTTAAACAGCAAATGAGAATATTAGAGTGATTTCTGAAGGATGATGTGAAAGGAGTAATGATGCTAAAAATTCAGCTTTGAATTCACAGAAATAAATGACATTTTAAAATATATTTGAATAGAAACAGTTATTTTAAATAGTAAAAATATTTCAAAATTTTACTGCTTTTGCTGTACTTTGGATCAAATAAATGCAGGTTTGGTGAGCAGAAAAGTCTTCTTTAAAAACAAAAAATCTTGCTGTTCAAAAACTTTTGACTGGTAGTTTAGCAACATTTTGTTAGTAACAAGTGCAAAAGAAAAGCAATTATTTGAATTTGACATCTTTTGTAACATTCTAAAGGTCTTTACTGAACAATTTAACGCATTCCCGCTAAATTAAAGTATTAAATTTAAAAAAATCTAACTTTTCTGACCCCAAAATTTTGAACAGTAGTGTAATCTGCTTTAAAGGAACAGTTTATCCAAAAATTATTATTTTCTGAA
>JAHKKF010536481.1:0-17767 GCA_019740295.1 Labeo calbasu | reverse complement strand
GAATTGCAAGTTTGTATCAATTCTTAGAAAAAAGTCAGATTTGTGAGATAAAGTCTCAATAATCTTTTTTATTTTTTAATAGGCATCCACATAAAATAATCATTCATAACGGTCGAAAAGGTTGAAGCGAATTGCAAGGGTGTTCACAGTGGGCTGTGTCAAAGTCTCTTTAAGGCAAGTCATTTCACTCGGCGGCCATCTTTGAAACGCTTCTCGGGCAGGCAAGTGCAGCTCCTATCTCTTTGAATGGGAAAACAACAAACTCTCCTAAACTGTTCAACAAGCTTACAATTAAATTTCATATTTGAAAGCACCAATGAAGTCTGACAAAAACTGCCTCAGAAATACAGTTCCTCGTGCTCCAATAGTGTTAGATCAGCCAATGCGCATGCGCAGTACTATAACTGTTTCTATAGCAAACGGGAATCCTAACGATAGCTGTAGTGACGCGCTGACTTTACTAATGAACAATTGGCTCTTTCATTAAGAAGGTGGGGCTTTGCGACCATAATAAGCGTTGCATCTTTCCCCATTCAAAACTATATGAGTGACAGATCTTGGGTATCCGATAGTCTTTGGCTGTGTTTACATTAATCTCATGTCACAAAAAGCGCTCTTCTTCACAAGCATTTGACTATGCGGTTAAAAACTAGATTAGAGCGCCATCTGCTGTTAAAAACTAAGCTCAGAATCGATTCCAGAGCGAATCGTGATGCGTTCGGAAAATCTCAGAATCAATCAACGAATAACGATGTCATCGCGATTATCATCACAGCCCTAACATTCACCCATATTGCAAGTCTTGTCTTTCCTTCCCCAAATTTAAGAACTCTTGAAATCATAATTAAGACTTTCTTGTTTGAAAAAGATTTGAAAAAACTAAACTGAAGATTTTTTTGAGGACCTGCGGAAACCCGGTTCAAAGTAAATAGTACATTTTTTTTTTAGCAATGCATTAAAATCTCAAAACACTGTACCAACTACCTAGCAATGCTCTTAACAACAACGCAATCTATCCTAGCAACTGCACAGCATCACCCTGGCAACAATTTACAACCCTCTAGCAACACGACAGAGAGTTTTGCTCGGTCAAACATTACTCAATAATCTAATTTGGTTCGTCATTGTCCCTTCACACTTGTGTTGCACTCTTCCTCTATTACCCTTTGTCTTTTCATTTTCTCTTTTTTCCTCATTAAAGCTTATTTAGATTCAGCCACACACACACACACACACACACACACACACACATCTGACCTATGAGTCATTGCTGGCAGCACTGCAAAACACTCTTCTATCCTTCCATCCTCTCTTTCTCTCTCTCTCTCTCCGTCAGACTGACGTTCTCTCTTGTTTCTGCTCCCTGTGAGCTCCTCCCAGCGTTCTGAGATTACCTGTCAATCACAGGGTCTTCAGAGGTCAGAAGTGCGTCACCAGTGACCACCATGTTTGCGTTCAATGGATATTTTAGTCGCAGCTCAGTTTTATGGCTCTTCTTCTCTTTTGCATTTTGTTGAGTGGTTTCCTTTCCATTTTTGATCCCCAAAGGCTTCCCTGAAGCCACACATGGTCTTCTTACAACTGCTTATCTCTCTCAGAGCCTCGCTTCTTTTCTCTTTTCTTGTCTGCAAGGTGCGATAAAGAAAAGTGACCTTGTTATGAGAACCAACAAAAGAGAACCTATCTGAATGATCTCCAACGCATGATGCTTTAATAGTGTTTTCCTCCAGGTTGTACACTTGATGCCATTAAGTTGCAAGTGGCTCAAAGCAAATGTGACTTTCAATTCACCTTCTCCTTCAAATCAAATTGCATAAACAAATAAAGGAACGGTTCAGCTGCCAATAAAAACCATTTACTCACCTCATGTCCTTACAAATCTGTGAGTTTTGTCCTGGTCACTCTTTTCCATGCAACAAAAGAGGATGCTAAAATGAACCAAAAAACACAAACTTAATGTGCCATTTCAAGTCTGAAGTAATATTAAACACTACTGCAACTCTCAGATTTAATTTATGTTCATCTACATTCAAATATATTAAGTTAAGATGCATTGCATCAGATATTACATTAATTTAAATGAGTTTGATTGCCATTTTTCTTCTATTGCATTTTAGGTTAACTATTTCTCTAGCAATGGACAGAAATGGACAAGAAGGATAACCAAATGAATGGTGTTACATTTATATTTTTATCCCTTAAAACGCAGTAAATTTACTTTTTCTTTTGTCATGATGTAGTATTTTCCTGATAGCATTTGAACTGATTAAACCTCAATAATCTCAAACAGGAAGCTACTCTGCTTTTAATGACCGCGTAGGAGGCATCATGGGATACGGAGTCCATTTCAACAACGAAACCGATGGAAAAACTGATCAATAATTGAGATGAAGAGGAAGGAGAGAGAAAAATAGAGACACACACAGGACTCGTTGGCTCAGATCAGAGTGATGATCTGCTGTTGTGTGTGCGTTGTGGAGGGGAAGTAATTAAATTGTAATGTGTGTTGATCTGTTTAGAGTCCCTCAGCAAACTGCTGGACTTTTCTCAAGATACTGAAACCAACAACCTTAATCCACACACATACTAAAACGCTAAACATTATGGTAGAGGGGGAAAAGAAGAGAGAAACAGGAGGAAGTAACAAGAACAGAAAATTAACTGTCTAGAGTAGGTGACTGCTGACACACAATTACTTGAGTTTATATACCTCTACTGTCTCATATGTTTATATTCCTTGCCCAATTTTAACAGTTTAAAAATAATAAATAAGAGATTCAATCTCATAAATAAAAACTAATAATGCTCATACATATTCAAAAGAAGCTGCATAATAGATAGTGAACTGCACATTATCACAAAAAACAACAATCTATCCCGATAATTAAATGTTTATTTGCTGAATAAACAAATGTGCATGTGAAATCAAGTCAAAATTATATCTGTAGGTTACCATAAAGCGTAAAAGTCCATTACTCAATAATCTAAAGCATAAAGTCCATTACACTGTATGAAATAATTGGTGTAGCCACAAGACAACAACTGCAGATAAATTACTGTAATATACCTACGATTTCTGAGGTAATCGCTATGTGCGAACGCAAGATGGTCCACGCTGGATTTGTATGAAACGAGAGATCACGTTAAATTATTAGATGAAAATAGCGCGATTATTATTTCAGTATGTTATTAAGCGGCTAATACAAAAGCCGCTTGAAGGTAAGCAAGGTTAGCAAAAACAGCGTAACGCCATGCGTAACGCAAAGAAGAAGACCAGAGGCCTATTTTGATAGATGTCAATGTAGGAAAGGCGCTTTTGTAAGAAAACAGGAAAATAAACATTTTTAAAACCTACCGCCTATCAAATAATCTTCAGCATTTTAAGTCACTGACAAATTTGTAACATTCAGGATTCAGTTTACAGTACTTCTTATTCATTTCTGTGGTATCTGCAAACACCGCAACTCTGACAGGAATTCAAACAGTCAAGGCTGTAATGCGATTGGTTATTACGGCACACGTGATCCAAGTTGACCGTTACGCTTTCTCCACTGGTGGAACTGCAGCGCTCTTCCGCCTTATTTATGACCAACGGTCCATACAAGATAAGAAAACATTTTAACAGATCTTACATTAGCAAAGAGTCTAAGAAATCTAACATTTGCAGACATTTACTTCACGAGCCATCTTGGTATACAGCTCATAATGGAATGTGAGGAGATGGATGGTTATGTAAATATAAATAAACAGATTACTAGCTTTGCTACGATTGACCAATCAGAGTCGAGTATTTCAGAAAGCCGTTTAATAATACACACACATACACAAACCTAATTTACGCAAGTTTTTGACCTCTAGAATACATCAAAGTATAAATGTAAATGCATAATAAGGGTAGTACTAAGTAAGATAATAAAATGCAATTCACAAATAAATAAACTTATGAGCACAACTGTGAATACGCACCATTTTACCCAAGAGAACTACTTTGGCATCTCTACTTGCATTCAGAGGCACACAACACTGTTCGCTCTGATAGACCGGAAATGTTTTGCGTGTGTCTCAGTGTGGGAGGCACGGTTTGATGCCCAGATACAACTGAGGATTCAGTAAAAATGAGGAGAACATTCAGTGCTGGGGGCCATGGGAAAACAGACAGCTAGAAAGGAGTGATGTTTGACAGATAAACAAACATAATCTCTCTCAAATATACAGAAAAACACAAAATCTCACCAGTGTATCATGTTCTCAATCTCTCTGTTTGATACTGTACTGATATGAACGATGCCTCACATTGTTTCATGAGAACCCAAACCTAACGTTAATTGTAGGATGTTCCTGTGATCTTTTGTGTTTGTCTATTTAAACGTGTTTATTTTCCTACACCGCACAGGGAAATAAACACAACAAGACGTGTCACGCTGAGATGTGTCGATACTGAAAGGTTGCACATGCACAAGTGTGTGATCTCCTGCGAAGAAGCATTCAGAGAAAACAAATGACAGGATTAAACAACAACAGACAGTGAGTGCGAGTTTGGATCTGTGTGTAGGTGGCTGGGACATGTGGACAAAGCATAAACGAATGGGAATAATATTTGACCCTGGTGCACAAAACCAGTCATAAGGGTCAGTCGTGCATCATCTGAATAAATAAGCTTTCCATTAATGTATGGTTTGTTAAGATAGGACAAGATTTGGCCAAGATGCAACTATTTGAACGTTTGGAATCTGAGGGTGCACAAAAAAATCAAAACACTGAGAAAATCAAATTTAAAGTTGTTCAAATTAAGTTCTTAGCAATGCATATTACTAATCAAAAAGTAAGTTTTGATATATTTTTAGTAGGAAATGTACAAAATATCTTCATGGAACATGATCTTTACTTAATATCCTAATGATTTTTGACCCATTGTTGGCTACAAATATGCCGTGCTACGTATGACTGGGTTTGTGTTCCAGGCTCACATATATACTTTAAAGAAAGTAAAACACAGACTATAGTTTCAACTCATTGACAGTAATGCACTTACAATGACTTGTTATCACTCTTATGGCTCTCAAATCAGTGTGTAGTTATTTCAGAACAATGCTTTGCTCCATTAATATCCATTAAATGTAATTGTGTTTGTTTGAGTTGACCTAATTTTCTGTGGTAATCAGTAAAAATCAACTGGATGCTTCAATCTTTTAATGTACTTTACATCTCTGAAAGTTCATTTTCATTTTTCTGTGCACCATCAGGTTATTTCAGTGGGCAATTTAACCTGCTGTGAAAACAATTTTTTAATGTATCACATATCAAGCATTTGTTTTCTGCTAATGTGCATGTTGCATTATGTATGTTAGCATGTCAAATTCATACAAACTGATGTAATGCATTCTTTAAACACTTAAAAAAACATCTTAAGATAATCAAGGCTTTATGCACTCCTTTGAAACTATGTAACATTTTGGTGGGGCACAATAAAATGTTACGAGAGCAGCATTTATCAAACAATTAATAATTGGTCTTGCAAGACTGAAATATGTAGGCAATTTAGACACTGTGCTGTTCATGTCATCTGAACTTCCACCATCCACGAGGCAGCTGAATATAAAGCAGCACTCCAGCTTGAGGCCGTCTTGTACTGCACGTATGCACGTCACACACGGCTCATCCCCTCTGATCGGTGTGCGTGTGTGTGTCTTCCATCCTCTGTCAATATGATTTGTCCTCTGAAATATTCAATGCATCCGTCATGCTGTATTCAGAATCAGCCGGAGAACAAGCTGTTTTTAGCCCATACAACACACTTACATAACAAAAGAGGTAAATGGAGCACATTGACACAGGATGTCTAAATGAATTGTTTACTGAAGCTGTAATGTGCAGGACACAGATAAAAAAAGAAAGATGCAGTAACAACAATGGTGCACCTGCTCACATACATACACATGTATTTGAACAGGATCGAGCTTTAGCACATACACTGATGCTAGAGCAATGATGAGAAGAGAAAACAGAAGAGATGAGAAGATAAAAGACTAAAAGAGATTAAATGAAATGAGATAAGAAGAGAGGAGAGAAGGAGAAGAACAGATGATATGAGAAAAGAGAAGACAAGTGTTCCACGACTTCAAAAAGTAGATAAAAATACTATGGTTTTTAAAGTTTTGAATTGTTCTATAGGTTTTTATTTTCCATTAATGGGGAAGTTCAACTGAGAATCAATTTATCAAGAATCAAGTTAACTTGTACTTAAATTCAGTCATTTCCATTCATCCGTTCAGACAAAATCGGACAACATTTGTGACCCTGGATCACAAAACTTTCAAACTGAGACCTATACATCATCTGAAATCTGAATAAATAAGCTTTCCATTGATGTACGGTTTGTTAGAACAATATTTAGTCAAAATACAACAATTTGAAAATTTGGAATCTGAGGGTGCAAAAAAAATCCAAATATTAAGAAAATCGCCTTTAAAGTTGTCCAAATGAAGTTCTTAGCAGTGCATATTACTAATCAAAAATGGGGTTTTGATATATTTATGGTAGGAAATGTACAAAATATCTTTATGGAATGTGATCTTTACTTAGTATCCTAATTATTTTTGGCATAAAAGAAAAATATACATACTGTTGATGATCCCTACCAATTTTTGTGCAGATATTGCAATTTATGACAAATTTCAAAATGGCAGACACGTGGTTCAGCCAATCCTGACAAAACTGATATCCACAAATTTGACATGACCCAAGGAATCAATAGACACCAAGATTATGACTAACTGTTCAAACCTTATAAGGAAAAATTTCCATTTTTGCTATTTCATGACCCGTAGTTGGCACTGTTCCCAATTTTGGCATAAACCCTCCGCTTGTGGTATTGATGAAGTGAACCAAGTTTCATTTCAATTGATCAAAGTTTGGCTGAGATACAGCCTCTTAACCAATTTTCAGTCAAAAGATCATCTGAGCCACTTTTTGTAAGAATTGGACCAATTTTGAAGGCAGAGTATCGAAAAAACCTAATAATGTACTTTTCAAAATAGCCACTACTGTAATGGCTGGAGTCCTAATGTTAGATATTTAATGTGATCACCATGTGGAGTTTAATTTTTCATTTGAAAAGTAAATTTTTGAACTGGTGGTGGCACTATAGAGTTGGTCCTAGAGACCCCAAATTTGGTCAGGTCACTGTTCATTACCATCACTACAAGTGTGCCAAATTTCATCATTTTCCTAATGATGAGGAGAGTAATCAGATGTAGTAAGTTTCATTTTTCTAGAATAATGGGTTCAAAAGTTATATTCATTTGAAAAGCGATTTTTGAACTGGTGGTGGCGCTATAAAGTTGGTCCTAGAGAACCCAAATTTGGTCAGGTCACTGTTTATTACCATCACAACAAATGTGCCAAATTTCATCATTTTCCTACTTACTGTTCATAGGGTTGCCATTGACTCCAATTGGGGAAGAAGAAGAAGAAGAAGAAAACCAATGGATATAATATAAGACCAGAAGGGGAAACAAGTGATGACATGAGATGAGAAGAGATGAGAAAGGAAAAGAACCCAAGAAGAGATGAGACAAGATGAGAAGCCATTACATGAGATGAGACAAGAATAGATTACATGAGATGAGAAAAAACAAGAAGAGAAAAGAAGACAGGAGATGAGATGAGAAGATAAAAGAGAGGCAAGAAAAGATGAAATGAGAAAAGAAGAAATGAGAAGATAAGAGAGAGGCCAGAAGAGATGAGAAAAGAGAACAGAAAAGATGAGAAGAGGAGAGAAGACATAAGAAGGTAAAAGCAAAGACGAGAAGAGATGAAATAAGAAGAAAACAAGAGAAGCGATGAGATGAGAAGATAAATAGGCAATATGAAATTAGAAAAGAGAAAAGAACAAATAAGAGAGGAGAAAATACGAAAACAACAGGAATAAAAAAAGAGAAGACAGGAGAAGAAAGAACAGAGAACAAACAAAGACAAAAGGAGAAAAGAAGAGAGGAAAAAAAATAAGAAGAGCCAAGTCAGGCGAGACTTGATGTGATTAAAAAGATGAGATGAGAGGAGAATGAATGCTTGATTGTAGCTGTGACACAAAGAGCATCATCACGCTGAACTCTGTGTGTGTGTTTCTATACTCAGAGAGGTTTTGAATGAGACTGTGAATGCTGGTCGGCCACCCACAGCAGCAGAACGTATTTCTGAATGAACGAGATCTCCCTCCTACCGGCTCCTGACACACTGCCAAACACGCGCTCACTTCAGAAAACCAGCCGCCAGCCGCCCAGAACCAGAGCCAACAGCGGCCAGCCCCATCCCAGACACACGCCATGTCACTTCCCATCAAAACACCAACTCCATTCCTGTCTTCCTCTCCATCAGTCCCTGTCTCACACGTCTCTCCCTCCTCTGCGGCTCTCCACTGGTGACTCATCGCTCGCCAGACGCTTTACAGATGAAGTCAAATCAACAAGAAACTCGCAGCCAGCCATAAGAGAAGCATGTGTGCATGTGCTTTCAGCTTACCCTACCTCATTTTCAATATGCTTAAAGGATTAAATTGCTTTTTTGGCAACGGCAGCGACTTTATATAAAAAACGAGGTAACTGGGCGCATGAATCAAAAGCAAAGTACCATCGCTCTTTAGCGATCGACTATTATCATAATATGACAATTAAACTCGAGAGCTGCACTTTACATGAAAAGAGAAGCTCATAATGAGTGGGTTTTGTCTTCACCAGAGGCCTTTGGCACTGAAACCTCTAATCAGGCTCTCTTGTGCTTCCTTACAAATAAAATTACTATGGTAACCACCAAAATATACTACAAAATTCCAACTTCAACTAATCAAACTGAAGCCATAGTGAAAAGTTCATTGCACTTACCATCGTAAATCTAATCTAATGATGAAAACAGGTGCATAATAAGACGAATTCAAGATTATGCATGCATGAAATCACTCATTTTGAGTTTGGATGCCAAATAAATAACCTTGAATTGCCTGGAGTGCATGTGTATGTGTGTGTGTGCATGTGTGGCCGGTTTTGCGTATGTTGTTTCAGTGACGCACGAATCAGGTGGCGTCTCTTATAACGGGCGGAGCTGTCCGCGGTGCTGACGAGAGAGAGACTCCGCGTTTGTGCTCACGGTGCAACCCAGCCATAAACATACCGAGAGCGATGCGCAACGCACTCACGACTCCCTGTTAAAACAGACCGAGAGCAAAGGTAAGATGGTTTTTGCTTTGAAACACTCATTTGTGCACTCTTTAGGGCGGAATGCATCACTTAAATCTGATTATCTCTTTAGAAACGCGTACTCTTTGTTTCATATATCAGCAACCTGCTGCGCGCAACGTTCATAAACAGCTGAAAAAAACCTGATTAATAAAAGTTCGACCGCTTTTAATATGAAAACGTTTTTAGTTTCTCTCACAACTGTTATTTTAAAGCTCATCTGTGTTTATTTAAGAATGGTTCAAATCGTTAATTAAGAACGCTAAAAGCAAACAGTAAAAATCTAACGGAAAATGTCCAAGTTGAAGTTCTACCTACTACATTCCCACTTAAAAATAAGTATAAGCATCTAACAGATTGAAGTAAGCAGGATGTCGTGCTCCGGGGCTTTTCTCCTCCTCTACGTTTGACGGCACTTTGCGGTTCAACAGCAGTGCGGATCCTCGCACGGTCTCCCGTAGCAACGGGGTATGACTCATTTAGTCGCGGCAGCAATTTAGAAACTAATGAGATTTTCAGCGCAGGCTCTCTGAGTGCTCCGCAAACACTCATCAACAGGCTTTCAACAGATGTCAGAAAGAGAGAGAGATGCAAACAGAGCGAGACCTGCGGTGGTCAATTAAGCATTGTAAACAAGACAGCAATAAGTGATCAAGGGTAGGTCTTTGTGGGAAGATAAAGGAGTAGGTAATGTGGAAATAACTATTCTGTCAACATTTAATCATGCAAGTAATTCCAAACCTGTATGGCTTTCTTTCTTCTGTGGAATTCAGARGAAGGTATTTTGAACAACTTTTTTGCCCATATATTGAAAGTCMATGAGGTCCAAAACATCACTGGACCACACTGACTTTCACTGCATGGATAAAAACATCAATACACTCTTTAAAAAGTGTGTTTTTGAAGTGATGCCATACAAGAACCATTTTTGGTTTCCCAAAGAATCTTTCAGTGAACAGCTCCTGAAAGAGCCATTTTTAAAAAAAAAAATTTAAAAACACATAACCATGCCAATATGTGACCCTGGACCACAAAACTAGTCATAAGGGTTAATTTGATGAAATTGAGATTTATACAAGAACTGAAAGCTGAATAATTAAGCTTTCCATTGATGTATGTTTGACAGGATAAGACAATATTTGACCGAGAACTATTTGAAAATGTGGAATCTGAGGGTGCAAAAAAAATCAAAATATAGAGAAAATCACCTTTAAAGTTGTCCAAATGCAGTTTTTAGCAATGCATATTACAAATCAAAAATTAAGTTTTCATATATTTACGGTAGGAAGTTTATAAAATATCTTCATGAAACACTATCTTTACTTAATACTGTAATGATTTCTGGCATAAAAGAAAAATCAATAATTTTGACCCATACAGTGTATTTTTGGCTATTGCTTCGTATATTCAGTTATAGTCATAGCGACCTTAATTGTCAAACCTTTTTCGAAGAATCTTTTCTCCATTTGAAAGTTTCCATTGATGTTCAAATTTCTTAATAGAACCACTGATGCCAAAAAAGGACACTCTTAAAAATAAAGGTTCTTTATTGGCATCGATGGTTCCATAAAGAACTTTGAACATCCATGGAATCTTTCAAATGTAGAAAAGGTTCTTTGCAGTCGAAAAAGGTTCTTTAGATTTTTAAAATGTTGAACTGTTCACTGAAAGGTTAATACTTCTTCTATAGCATCACTTAAAAAACACCCTTTTGGAACCTTTATTTTTAATGGTAAACAGGTTTGGAACAACGATTGTTAGTTGTGTATATGTGTTTGCATGTGTTGCAAAATGTACAAAAGCTATCTCTAGGGTTATACCTTTTCAAAAGGTACATCTTTATACCTCTAAATGGTACTAAATTTGCCCCTAAATGATGCATGTTAGTACCTAAAATGTACATTATTAGTACCAAAATGGTACTGTTCTGTACCTGTTTTGAAAGGGTACCACCCCAGTGAAACCGTTCGTACCTTTTTAATGAAAAATTGTCTCTGACTCACCATCTCTCCCTCCCTCCCTCCCTCTCTCAGGTAAAACATGTCGTCATCATCTAGATGCTGCGCAACAGGGGTGTTCGTCCTCCCCTCGCTTCTTCTTCTGCCCCTATTCCTTTCTCTCGTTTGTGGAGTTCAAGGGGCCACGCTAAGAGAGCATCGCCTGAGCGGAAGTGAACCCGTGTCTTACGGACCAGCGTCCCAAATCCGTCCTCCTCCGAGTGCTGAGATGCTCAGAGCTCTACGCTACATCCAAAGCCTCAGCCAGAGAACCCCACCTGATGACGAGGGCCAGCAAGACACTTCAGACGACATGGAGAGCGTTCGCTCCATGCTACGACTGTCAGCTTCTCCCCGAATGGAAGAAAGCAAGGAAGAGAAAGATAAAACTCAAGAGTTGCTACAAGCAGTGCTTACCACGCTACAGCAGACTGAGGAGCATATGGTGCCTCAAAAGACTTCCCAGAAGGTCTTCACACCATCTCAACCTCGTTACAGCATCCACCCCTTTACAAGAGCAAAGGAAAAACTAGAAGTGGACCCTTCGGTTGAGAATTACGGAAGGACCTCATGGAACAATCCGGAGAGCCGGAGGCGGCAACGGAAGTTCCCACTTATGTATGAGGACGAAGATAATCAGGAGCAGCCTCTCAAACGTACCAACGAGAATGCAGAAGAACAGTATACACCTCAGAAGTTGGCGACTCTTCAGTCTGTGTTTGAGGAACTGAGTGGAATCTCAACAACTAAGGCCAACAGCAAACGGGAGGATGGTGAAGAAGATGATGATAATGATAACGACTTGTACAGGCAGAGGAAGATGGTTCTGGAGGACATCATGGGAACTGATGAATGGGCACCGCTGGAGGAACAAACAGAGACTGACGAAGAAGAAAGAGAGAGGCATGGGTTTAATCGCAACCTTGAGGATGACGAGCAAGAGGAGGACGAGGAAGAAGATGAGGTCAAAAGATCCAACCAACCTGATTGGTTCCGGAGAGGAAATGAGGAGGAGCCTGAGGACATCGCAAAGCTCATGGACTACTATCTTCTGCAAATCCTAGAAAAGCAAGAGCAGGAGCAGCAGAAACGACAAGAGGCTAGTAAGAGCGAGCAAGAAAGCGACCGAGAGGTGGAGAAAAAAGATGTGGATGAAGACGAGGATGAAGCGGAGGATGAGAAAGAGGAGAGGGAAATTAAGCCCATGCACAGTACATTTTCCCAGATAATTAAAATCTCACAGAAGCTAGGAATCCCACCTGAGGAAGTTCTTGAGCTTCTCCAAAACGAGAAACAGAAGGATGTATTCGGAATCCCAATGAAGTCACGTACTCCGTACGTAAACGCTCACAAGACTTTCGCCGCAGCACCTCACCGACAGCCACTTGAGACATCAGTCGCTCAGGACATAATGAACATCCTTGAGCTGGTAAACGCAGCGCAACAAAACCGACAAGCGCGACCGAAAACATCAAGTTACTACGAGAGAGAAGTCAGTAGGGATGATTATGACGATACTGCCGGCGAAGAAGACGAACTTGCTAATTACCTAGCGTCGGAAATGTTCGCGCATGGACAGAGACGTGCACGTGAGGAGGATCAGCCTGACTACTTCGAAAAAAGCGCGCCAGAAAAAAGACCCGCGAAACACGAGAACGCAGCGGCGGGATTAGACAACAACACAATGCTGCAAATCCTGCGGTATTTGGATCCGGAGAGCGACGATGTTGACGAAACAGACTCTGAGGGGAAAACTGTCCCTGAAATGTAGATGTGTAGATAACGATTATATTAATTGTTTGAAGTTTGTCACATAATAAAGTATTTTGAAACAAATATATCCCCTAATTGCGTTTAGTCAATGTAGTGCTCCAGCTTTTCTCATTTCTTGTTCTGTATAGTGAAAATAAAAGAGTATTTTAGTAAAACCGATGAATTTGTTTATTAGTTAGTGAACAGAACTATGTAAATAGTCGCCGGCTTTACCTCTTTAACATATGAACACACACAGATTTTCTCCTTCTTATCGACGCCAGTTATGTTTTCAGTCAGTCAGTATCTTGTGCGTGTGATGAGGTCATGTGTGACGTGGCAGAGGTAAATAAAGCATTTGTTCACACCATGGTCCTCTGTGTAGTGCTTCTCTCACTGCCGAGTAACCTCTGCAGCCTTTGCATAACATAAAATCTTGTTTTGTTTTGGTTTTCGGTGATTGTTTTCTGTTTCATGTGCAACTCGAAATGCATTTACATTTATAAAAATTTGGTGACACATTAAAATGCATGTATAGAATAAGCTGTATTTATGCTATTACAATTCAAACATTCTCAAAAAAGTCTCAACTGTTAATAAAATGCATTTTATTATTTAATAATAAAAAAAAAACATTCCAGATTTGGGTATTCCAGCCTGGCCAGTCCTTGCAACACACTTCAGATTTTAAATATTTTTTTGTCAGTTTCAGTTAAATCTAAGATTTGTCTGGGAGTTACTGACTGATTGTCTGCACACAGAGAAAAATCTAAATAAAGTTTACTTCATTGTGCACAATGAACAGAAACCAAATGACTAATTTCACAGTGTTGTCAAACAATACTTACCAAGGCTGCATTTAACTGATCAAAAATGCAGTAAAAGCAATTATACTTTGACATATTATGACAATCTAAAATAACTGTTTTCTATTTGAATATATTTTAAAATGTAATTTACTTCCTTTGAAGCAAAGCTGAATTTTCAGCATCAAAAGTCTTCATTGTCACATGATTCTTCAGGAATCAAGAACTGCATTTATTTGAAATATAAATCTTTTTTATCATTAGAAATGTATTTACTGTCATTCCTGATCAATTTAATGCATCCTTGATTAATAAAAGTATACATTTCTTTAAAATATATATGTGATCCTGGCCCACAAAAACTGGTCATAAGGGTCACTTTCTTGAAACTGAGATTTATACATCATCTAAAAGCTGAATAAATAAGTTTTCATTGATGTATGGTTTGTTAGTATAGGACAAAATTTTGGCCGAGATACATCTATTTGAAAATCTGGAATCTGAGGGTGCAAAAAAAGTTTAAAGTTGTCCAAATGAAGTTCTTAGCAATGCATATTACTAATCAACAATTAAGTTTTAATATATTTATGGCAGGAAATTTACAAAATATCTTCATGGAACATGATCTTTTCTTAATATCCTAATGATTTTTGGCATAAAAGAAAACTGATCATTTTGACCCATGCAAATGTATTTTTGGCTATTTCTACAAATATACCAGTGCTACTTAAGACTGTTTTTGTGGTCCAGGTTTACATATATATACTGACTTCATTAGTGTATCCCTCCCTGATTGTCTAAAACCAAATGTGTTACATTTGACATTAAAATCCTATAATTTAATAATAGCACTCTCAGTATCTCAAACATAGTTGAAATTCTTAGTGCAAAGTGTTGCGACTTTGTATGGAAGCTCAATTAAATAAATTCAGCATATGAAGTTCTTGTTATTGTGTCTTTGAGGACTGAAGTGATGGCTTGAAGATGTTCCTTCAGTATGTGGGTTTGTTTAAATACTCCTCCATCGTCTGTCAAAAGATAAAGACAAAACACAATGTCTCTGATCTCTTATATTTGACTAGTGCAAGTATTAAATACATATATTCATGAGGTTTTAACATTCATGTAATTTATTTGAAATACAAACAGTTGAGCAGACAGGATCAGGCTGTGTACATATAGTACAAACACATCTGTGAAAACATGATGAATCACCACCTCAACAAGCTTGTGTGTGTGTGTGTGTTCGTGTGTCACCTCCTGAAGAGAATCTGCTTCCTCCATCGATTTGGCCACCGACACTTTGGATGTTTCCTGCACTTCTCCACCAATAACAAACTCATCGAGGATAAAGTAAGCCTTCTCAAAGTTAAAAATAATGTCTAATTCACACACCTGGAACACACGCAAACAGATACAGATGGCAAACACATAATAAACATGACTCATGAGATTCAGAGAACACATTACCATGCTCTTAATGACATAAAAATCTTACTAAGAATATGAGTAATATTACGCTGAACTATATACACCACACCATTCAAAAGATCAAGGTCGGGAAGATTTGTCAAGTTTTTTAAAGTGTCTTTGGATCATTAAGGCTGCATTTACTTGATCAAAAATACAGTAAAAACAGTAAAATTGCAAGAAAATATTATAATTTAGAATAATTGTTTTCTATGTGAATATATGGTACAATGTAATTTATTCCTGTGATCAAAGTTTGATTTTCAGCATCTTTACTCCAGTCTTCAGTGTCACATGATCCTTCAGAAATCATTCTAACATGCTGATTTGCTGCTCTAGAAACATTTTTGATTATTATCAATGTCAAAAACATTTTTTTAGAAACTTTTAATCATTTGAATGCATCCTTGCTGAATAAAAGTATGAATTTCTTTAAAAACTCCAAATAAACTCGTTTTTCAACCTTACGTTGCCAAAGTACTGATCCAGCAGCTCGACGTATCTGTGCAGAAGTTCCAGTGTGAGCAACTCATTGTCGTCTTGATCCAAACCACAACAGAAATACAGACTCGCATACCTGAAGGACAGAGGTCAGAGGTCAATGTCACTGGGTTATGAGCTGCTTTGAGTGACTAAATGTTTTTACATACAACACACACAATCATAGGCTGATCCAGGATCAGCACAAGCTTAAAAATACACATTTTCACTGGTTCTTTTAAGCAATCAAGAACCACATTTGTCTGAATAGAGTTTTCTAAGGCAACTTTTCAAGTAAAGGTTGTCCTATGGAATCGAATTAAGTTGTGCAAACAATGTGTATTGCTATTATGCAAACTTCCTTTAAATTTAGGACAAAAATGCAGTAACACTAATGCATCATGTTCAAAATACAGTGTTTGACTATGTCAAATTATGATCATTTAAAGTGCACAGATCTAGAAAGGTGCATGCAGACAGACTGTAAATAAATGCACCATAATGCTTTAGGGCTCAATCATTAACTTGGGTCAAAGGTCGAGGTAATTATTCTATGGGAGAGAGCGGCAGCGTCGGAAAGTTACAGAAAGCACATGCGATAAGAAGGTGACCTCTGACCTCCTGTAGACAATCTTCAGATCCCTCCACTGCAGGAAGTTGCAGGCCTTGGGCGGTCGCACCAGCACCATTTGCGTGACGTCTCTTATGATCTTTTTCTTCTCGCGATCGCTGAGAGCCGTGAACCATTTTTGCAGCCGCAGTTTCCCCTGACGACTGAACAGCAGCAGGAAACGCATCTACAGCGGAGACACAAATTCATTTGCATTCCTGAAAAAGTCTGAAAGCTTCATTAAAGTGCTTTTGGGAATGTGAATACAGCACAAAACACATACAGATAAAATACTACATGCTTTGTCATGATCAGAATGTCAAACAACGCAGGCCTATCGCAGTTAAAGTGTAACTAGGAGTAATAATAAGGGAAAATGTGTGCTGACACACACACACACACACTTTTCCAGTAGCACACACTGTCAGTATCTTACAGATACACTAAAAACACAGAGAGTCTGCGGTGAACGTAAGACTCCTCACCGAGATCCCAATGGGAATCTGTGTTTGACATTTTAGGCCTGTTGCCAAGAACCTGCCTCGCTGTTACCACCAAACACACACAGACACACACACACATTGAACATGGTTAAATAAAAACATACCTTAGACCATTATTGCAATTACTTATATTACTTAGTAAATCATATGTGACCCTGGACCACAAAACCGGTCTTAAGTAGCATGGGTATATTTATACATTGTATGGGTCAAAATAATTCATTTTTTATTTATAAAAATGTTTTTATAAAAATCAGGATATTAAGTATGTATGTTCCATAAAGATATATAATATATCAAAACTTAATCTTTGATTAGTAATATGCATTGCTAAGAACTTCATTTGGACAACTTCAATAGCGATTTTCTAAATATTTTGATTTTTTTGCACCCTCAGATTCCAGATTTTCAAATAGTTGTTTTTCTGGCAAAATATTGTCTGATCCTAACAATCAGTACATCAATCGAAAGCTTATTTATAAATCTCAATTTTAAAAAATTGACCCTAATGACTGGCTTTGTGGTGCAGGGTATATATATTTGGGCTGTCAAATGATTAATCGTGATTAATCGCATACAAAATAAAAGTTTGAGTTTGCCTAATATATGTGTGTGTACTGTGTGTAATTATTATGTATATATAAAATATATATACAAACACATTAATGTATATATGTAGGAAATATTTACAAGAATATGTATCTATTATCATTTTTATAGAATTTATATTACATATAAATAAACTTATTTTTAACATAATATATTTCTCTTAATTATATCTCTTATCAATTATATCGATTTGTGTGTATTTATATATACATAATAATTACACAGTACACACACATATATTAGGCAAACTCTAACTTTTATTTTGTATGCGATTAATCGCGATTAATCATTTGACAGCCCTAATATATAT
>JAHKKF010536480.1:6960-23637 GCA_019740295.1 Labeo calbasu | reverse complement strand
TGTAAACTGATATTTCCTACTGACACACTACAGCAAAAGATAGAAATAACTTACTTTAAACCATTTTTTAGCTGGTGAAAATACTAGTGGCCTAAGACGTTTGCACAGTACTGTACATCAATGCCCTAAGTTTGTGTGAAACCTGATGATCATGTTTACCTAAAAGGTCTAAAGAGCATAAGCAAAATCATCTGTCTGTATTAATTAAAAAAATTAAAAAATCACACTAACTCTGTCCAGACACCCCTTTAAGAACAATAAACAGGTTTGAAAGGCAGTCAAAGTTTTTTTGCGTCTATGACGGTGTTTAATTTCCCCTCAGTCATACAGTGAGTTGTGCTGTTGGGAGCGCATTGTTATTCTCATCTCGGCGGTGTTTACACCCCGGTGTTATAATTTCACGCATGATCACACACACACATACACACACACGCATGCTCTGATGCTTGGCCAAGCAGCGCAGCCTTTCCACAAGCATCTGCGCTGTACTGCCACATCTGCTAAGAGCAAAAAATAGCATACTTTTCCTTTTTTTTAAGCCTGCATAGATTAGTTGTTACATTATTACTTTATTTTTCACAATATGTATATATATATATTTATCTATTTGTTGATATTGTAACCAACGTGTTTAGTCGTCAGCTAGTGGTCATACAAGCCAATTCACATGATATTCTTTCACCTTTTGACCCATTACCTTTAAAGTAACGTTTGGTTTCATTGCTGATGGAAACTTCACAGATATTAAATTTAACCCTGATATAAAGGCTTAAACCAATGAAAGCAACTATTACCAGGACAGCACATAAACCTGTCAATATTTGAACTTTATGACTCTAATAAATCTTGCCATCTGCTCCCCAACCTTGTGTTTTCATGAGTGGTTCATTTCAGAGAGGAAAAGGCCTTCACCAAGCTATCATCATGCCCGCTCATGCCAACTGCTTTTTATAGGTTATTGGTTTCATAATAATGTACGCTGTAAATCTTGTGAGATTATAACAGTTGTTTATCTGCTGCCATCTCTGAATTTATTACTTGCAGGTCCTAAGAGCCGAATGAAAACCGAAAACACAAAGAGGGAGCCAACGGAGGGTAAAAACCAGTCTAATTATGTTCCTTTCAAAGCATCAGTTATGGCAGCTGAGCTTTAGCTTTCATTTGCACCTCTTTGTGCTTGGTGAATAACAGCAAATACTAGACAGTTAGTTGTATTTCTTCATACATGCATGTGAAGTGGAGTGACAGTTTCTCAGTGTCAGTGGGTAAAGCTGTTTTGAAAAGCTGGAGAGTTTAGGAGCTTTATATATCTTGGTTTGTTAAAACATGTGGAAGGAAAAACAGTTACAGTTTTTTTGCAAACATGCACACAACATTTAACAAATGATACATAATGTAATTCTTGTCTGGTTGTCAGCTCAGATTGGCACTGATGTATGAATTTTTAATCAGTCGTATATTTGTAATTATTTTATAATTTAGACTAATACTTTTGTGTACAGTATATTATTGTAAATATTATAAACATATTTTATGTATTTGTATAATTGTTAACGTTAATTAAAAAAATTTATATATATATATTAACAAACAAATTGTATTATATTTTATTGTATTTACCTTTTTAAAAACATAAATGTAATAATTATTTATTTTAAAAACCTAATAAAATTTATTTTTAACATTAAATTATATTGTTTTTGACCCTTTTTCTTGTAAATAAATAAAAACCAGCTTTTAAAAAAATCAAACTTAATTAAACCAATAGTTTACATTTATTTGCATTGTATTATTTTGCAGTTCTGTAAATTATAGTTCAGTGTATACATAAGATGTTTGACAGTCATTTTTATTTTTGTTTAATTTAAATTCATATTATTTATTTCAGAGTATTATGTATAGTTCAGTTAATTATGTACACTACCAGTCAAAAGTTTTTTTATGTTTTTTTTTTTAAAGAAGTCTCTTCTGCTCACCAAGTCTGCGTTTATTTGATCCAAAGTACAGCAAAAACAGTCAAATTTTGAAATATTTTTTACTATTTACAATAACGGTTTTCTATTCTCTATTTTTATATTATCAGCATAATAAATACAGTGAAAAGCTGAAATCAAAATTAAATAAAAAAAGTCTGTATTTTGTTTTTCCCTCGTTTGCCCTGCAGCACTTAAACTACATCAATGCCCTAAGTTTGTGTGAAACCTGATGATCATGTTCACCTAAAAGATCTGAAGAGCATAAGCAAAATCATCTGTCTGTATTAGTTAAAAAAATAAAACAATAACGGTTTTCTATTTGAATATATTTTAAAATGTAATTTATTCCTGTGATGTTAAAGCTGAATTTTTGCTTTAGTCACATGATCCTTCAGAAATCATTCTAATATTCTGATATGCTGCTCAAAAACATTTATTATTATTATTATTATTATTATGTTGAAAACAGCTGAGTCCATTTTTTGATGAATAGAAAGTTCAGAGGAACAGCATTTATCTAAAATATAAATATTTTGTAACATTATTAATGTCTTTATGATCACTTTTGATCAATTTAAAGCATCCTTAAAAGTAAAATAAAGTAAATTAAATAATTTCTAAACTCAACTGTTTTAAATATTGATAATAATAATAATAATGTTTCTTGAACAGCAAATCAGCATATTGGAATGATTTCTGATCTTACACTACCAGACAAATGTTTTTAAACAGTGACTCAGTCCAATTTAAATTCATTCAAATCTGTATGCATAAAATGCTTACATAGTCTATGAATTATTTTACTTTTGCTTTCTTTTTACATAGCGTGCTTGTTTTACAATATCACCTCTGTAAACAGTCATTCCCAAAGGCCTGATGTGTGGTCATGCTATATGAATACAAATGTGCCCACTACTATCGTCTACAGGCTGGTGATAATGAGAGGCCGGCTCCTGGGGGCATATTGGTCACTCTAAACCTGGCAGTACTTTTGCTTTTCATTTGGTCCCCATTTCATCTGTAGGCCAGAAAGCTTTGTTCCCTAAAGCAAAAGTGTCAGCAGGCTGAACTTGGAGAAAATCTATTCCATTTCCTTTTTGCCCTGTCTTGACACACAGCTCTTTACTTAGAAAGTGAATTGCTGTAAAGCACCAGTGTAATAGGAAATTCTGTTGACATTAAATGCAGAAAACAGAAAGTCACATCTTATGTGAAAAATAGGAACAAGTGACTTAGACTGATCTCAAGGAGAATAACAAGATATATGTACTTTTTCCAGTCAGCTCTCACATCTGTCTGTCACCTACAGAGGCAGCGAGGTGGCAACAGTGTTGGAGGGTTATAAGGTTATAGTGATGTGAATCGATACACAGAGTCAAACTTAATGACTAGCCTTCTTCACAGTGATGAATAGAGTGTCCACATGCAAATCAATGTGGATGCACAAGTGCACTCGAGATAATAGATACGCACACACATGCATGCAACATGCACACCCTGCTTGTTGTCTTGTCCTAGTCATGATGATTCATTACACTGGATGCTGTTTGTTTGGCTCTGTAGCCTCTTTTTGTTTCAGTCCAATCAACAGCCAATGCAAATAGTCACAGGTCAGGTGTGATGTCCTACATAGCCTTAAGTAGAGTTATATTTTGATAATGAATTACACATCAATGTAAAAAATGTTATTTCATCAGAAAAAGAAAGCTACAAAAGTAGGTGGGTGATTATCAGTAGGTGCTTTTTAATTGCACTTTATTTTTTTGTAATTTTACCAAAGACATTACATGTTTTTTTCCCCTACTTTACTAGTTTAAGGAGCATGCTGTAGCCTGTATCATTTTATTTTAAAGCACAAAAGTAACTATGAGCATGCGTGTCAGTTCCGAGTCACGCAAAGTTCACTTTTACATGTTGTTTGAACATTAATGTGTGTTGGCGGTGTATGTACAAATCTACCCTATAATGATGAAAATCCATGCAGTGGTTTTTAATTAATCTGTAAAAATAATATCCAGTTGTTCAGATGGCGTCACACCAACAGAGGTCGCTCCCACGATAGTTGATTGACAAGAGCGTCTTACCTCAGATCAGCAGTAACAGTCCGACCTCCATTGTTTTGGTGTCGGAGCAAGGATATAAATTAGACAAGAATATCTCAGATTGAGCGATTGAGGTGTTGTGTTGCTGGATGTAATAATGAACATAGTGGTCGTCATTTACTCCCGACATCTGAGCCGCTAAAGATGCAGTGGATTACGTTTGTTTGTGAAGGGAATGCGCCTCCCGATCTACATTTATCCATCTATGTTCGCGCAAATCATTCGTGATCCAGCTTCACTTACAGCAGAAGTGAGTAAAAGGGTTTTTTTTATGAATCTTTGCAATCGTCTTTCCTAATAACGTGCTAGTTAGCAAGTTTAGCAGCTAAACGCGGCTAAAGTAAACAGGCTTGTCACTCCACAGAGAGAAGAGAGGGGCGGGGCAAGCAGAGCTCATTAACATTTAAAGCAACTACCAGAACAGGATGTTTTTTCAGAGCTGATTTTGGCAAGGTAATAAAAGGTGTTATTTACACTACCATTGAGAAATTTTAACCAAAGCATGTTATAGACTTTTCATTAAGACCATAAAGAAACATATCAACTTGTGGAAAATGGGCATCTGATGACCCCTTTAAAGTATTAGCAACCAAATAAGCCAATAAACCAGTTGCTGTGATGTCTGTTAATGAAAGATCAAAAGAAAAAAAGAGGAAATCAGTAACTTCTGTAGCTTTAAGGATACAGAAATACTTTAAATACTTAATTTAGAACTTGTGTTTGATAACTTTATTCAATTTCTATATATTTCTAACTTGCTAAAGGGCAAAGGTAAATAATGGGTTTATGTTTTAAGTTCACTTCAATTAGACATTGTTATTTTTTAAAGTCTAATAATTGTTAAAATGGATCACTCTCAGTTATACTGTAATGTTGAATGGCTGTAGTCAATGGCTAAATATTAGGAAAAAAGAGAACAATTTCATAGAGACATTAGTATATCATTGATAATCACCTTCAGTCATAAAAAAGATGCCATCAAACAAATATTAAAAATATTGCAATATAAAAGTATATTTAAAAACTTAAATGTTAGGTGGGATTAATTAGTTCATTTTTTCTAATCGATTGACAGCACTATTTTTTACATGTACTATAAAAAAATAATTGATAGCATAAAAACTGTTTTTTTAATTGTAAAAAAAATTGTTTTAAAAGTAATTGTTTATTATTATTATTATTGTTATTATTATTATTTTTTTTTTAATAATTATATTTGCTTAAAATAGTAATGATTGTTAAATAATATTAATTGCCAGCATTTTTTGAAAGGCTAACCTTAAGTCATCGTGCGGCCATACATACATAAGTTTACATACCCTTGACTCTAAATGTGACCCTGGAAAAGCTGAACGCTGAATAAATAAGCTTTCCATTAATGTATGGTTTGTTAGGATAAGACAGTATTTGGCTGAGAAACAACTATTTGAAAATTTGGAATCTGAGGGTGCAAATCAAAGTATTGAGGAAAATCGCCTTTAAGTTGTCCAAATGAAGTTCTTAGCAATGCATGTTACTAATAAAAAATTAAGTTTTGATATATTTACGGTAGGATATTTTCAAAATATCTTTATGGAACATGATCTTAAATGTCCTAATGATTTTTGGCATATAAGAAAAGTAGATAATTTTGACCCATACAGTGTATTTTTGGCTATTGCTACAAATATACCCGTGCTACTTATGACTAGTTTTGTGCTCCAGGGTCACAAACACTGTGTGTTGTTTCCTGGATGATCTGCGACTGTATTTATGTTTTATGATAGTTGTTCATGAGTCCCCCTGCTGTTTTTCATTAAAATCCTCCATTTCCTACACTTTCCTTGGTTTTCCAGCATCTTCTGGATATTTGAACCCTTTCCAACAGTGACTGTATGATTTTGAGATCCACACTATGAGATACACAAAAGGTTAAAACATATCGATGTTGAATAAGTCAACACAATGCATTAAGAGCCAGAGGGTGTAAACTTTTGAACAAGATGATGATGTGAAAATTTTTCTTATTTTGTTTAAAGATCATATTTTTTAAATACTTTATTGTGCATTCTTTTGACATTCTGTGTTAAGGAACTGAACAATGTGCACCTGTCAGCAACTAATCACTACAGATTTTCCATTCAGGAGGTTCAAAGGTTAGCAAAAGCTGTGTTTTTCTCAATCACTATCATCCTGTCGTACAGAGACATCATTTATTTTTCAGGGAGCCATGACAATAGGAAGGCAAATAATCAAATCAGTGTTGCGTTTCCCTGAGGTTCCAATCAGACGGTGGGGTGGGGGAGGATCCAGAAGATGCTGATGATAATAACTGCATGATTTTCGACAAAAGGTTTCACGGGAAAATTATGGGATGATTTGATTTCCATGCTACATTTCCGTCTGGTACAAAAAAGACGGGCCTTAATAAACCCCCCATTCCCGTGGTGAATTATAATTGGTGAGCAATAATTTGTAGGGTTTTGTCTTTTGGGTAATCAAAATCAAACAGCTACTTGGAATAATAAGTGCAAATTTGAGCTAAAAGGCAATTTTGTTTGTAACAATCAAATTCATTGTCCTCATGCCCACAAGTTGATTGAAGGGTGCATTTACTAATTTCCTCTAGAACAACAAAAGAAGCGGAGGCCTGTCTGAAGGACCACCAGACGATCATGAGCAGTATAGCAAAAGCAGCAGGTGAATGTTTTAAGTGACAACATCTACCAGCTGGAGAAGGTGTGTGTGAGGCCATTCGCCAACCTTTTCTCCACAGGTCACCGCCATGTCAGACGCCGCCGACGTGGTGTTCATGGCAACCGCAGCCTAGAAGAACAATAGGAGCACCACAGAGCACAGTGGATTGCTTTCCAAAAATAGGCAAAACTGCCACTAGCTGATAATTGTGTGTGTTCAGTGTCATCCTTTTCAAACCTTAGATCTCTCGTCTTTCAACAAGAGTATGCTCATTTGACACACGGCCAAATACACTATAGAAGACAGGATGAGAAATGGAGAGCCCTTCGGGCGTAATTACAGAAGATCAAGCTGGACGAAGAGACAGGAGCATTAAATGAAGCAGTCCAAACTGATACATCAGGTTTCTGAAGGTGAAACATGTGTGTTTACTATGACCAGCACATCAAATAATTGAGCTGCCACACTTCATCAAGACCCTCCTTAATCACCAGCCTGTTATTTGACTAATGACACGTCGTAGGACCGTCTCCTTCGCGATGTCCCGGGTATCAGGGAGGATGAAGTCAGAAAAGGACTGTGAGATTATTACGATGAATGTGTTTGAAAATGGCAGTTCACTGGTGCATCATCCACCACCAGGATTTGTGAGCATCGCATTACGGTTAATTGTTTATGGGGGCATATCTCAAATTTAGTCTGGTTAGAAAAGTCCCTAATGGTTATGTAATAATCTGCTAAGGATGCTCAAGGCGACAACCATAGAAATAGGTTAGATGTTGGAGCACATTCAGTTTAGTCAGAATTGAAATGGACAAAACTGGCATTATTGTCTCTCTGTTGAACATTTATGGTCACAAAAACATAAGTGTGTTGTTTAAAACGGCTTTAGGATAGTTGACAGTTAGCTAACTGTAGGGGCACTGAATAACCACAAGAAAAACCTCAACAGATCATGCATGGAAAATTACATACAGCAGTACCCATTTATGTAGATTGTAGATTTAATCGGAAGATTTAATGCTATCATGCATTCTGACTTATTGACACTGCTAAAGAGTTGGATTCTAATGCTAAACATGACCAAAGTCTCAAAAAACAAGTTGGATGTATGACAGAGTATTTCTGTGCCAAATGCACTCCTTCATGGTTCGTATAAGTTTCTGAAAGTTCAGAAGTGCTTCATTCAGGTTACGCAGGACTTGCTCGAGAAGAATTTTACATTGTGTTTCTGACCACAAAATCAACAATGTCACCAAAGAAGTGTGTTTTGGTTGTGAGGAACAGATAACTTTGTTCAGCTTAGCAAAGAACCCAGCATTAAGGCACTTATGTTGATGTCACAGCTTGCAGACGATCATTACGCAAAAGCTATGCGTGACCATGACTCTTTAGCTCGAGCTTGACTATTTTCGGAGTGAAGCGCTACAGCTGTATCTGTCTTTTATAAATCTTATAGAACCAAAGAGTCTTCAGAGATATAAAGGATGCTATGAAAGCCCCCCAGAAGGCACACAACGTCATAAGACGTTGATATTTGGTTCAATTTTGGTTGCAACATCGGGTGACCACAATTTAATATAAATTTAATGTCTAATGTCTTATGTCAACGTTAATTTGTTTTTAGGTTGTGTAACCAAAATCCAATGTTAAATCAACATCAAATACTGACGTCAGCCCAAATACGGACTTATTTTCTCAGTATTGTGTGATATAAACTTGAAATTGTGTAAAATAGTCATAATTCTGAGGAATTTTCTCAGAAGTGCATGTTTGTATCTCACAATTCTGACTTTGACACGCAATTGTGAGATAAGTCAGAATTGTAAGATGTAATTTGGACTTCATGGGCCAGCTTTACTAACCGCTTATGCCAGTACAAACCTTTTTTTTGGCGTTAAAATTGTACTGTCAGGTTTTGCTAAAGTCGTGCAGAGAAGAATTAGCGCTGAAAAGATGTGGACAGTTATTTTTGCACCTGACCTTATTGAATATGCATTTATAGAAGTTTCCCTTTCAGATGTAAAAATTATTGGAGGAGAGTATTCAAATGAATCACGCAATGTGTTTTACTAATGTTTGCGCTTGTCAAATTACTGGCATTTCCATTATTTTACGTCCCAAAAAAGCACGTCCTCAACTATTTTGCTCTTCAAATGGCTGCAATTGTTGTTGCTAGGAGGAGGCACTGCAGAGAACAGACAGTGCGTGGTAAAATGAGAGGTTTGTTTTCCACTTGTAGTAATTTATTTGGAATGCCAGAACAACACATTATTCAAACATACGTTTGCCAAGCCATGTTGTTTTTAATTTGCTTCAGGAAATAAAAGACGACTTGGAACCCTCAACTAGGAGTAATGCAATATCAAGTCTATCAAAACTTCTAGCAAAATTTTTTTGGCCTCTGATTCTTTTCAATGTACTGTGGCATCTTTATGTCCTTATTCTATACTTGCGACTAGCTAATTTGTGCTGCACTTGGTATATTGTGTTGGTTCGACGTGTAAATTATGTTGCGTCTGTGTTTTTTAATTTGAGCATTGTTAGTAAATCACCCGCAGAAATTTCCCCTCCCATTGGCGCTGTTTTGAAATTGCACTCTCAGCTAATTTGCCATATTTAGTAAAACTGGCCCTTTAACTCACAATTGCGAGTTTATATCTTACAAAAAGTCAGTAAGATATTAACTTGCAAGAAAAGAAGTCAGAATTATGAGATACAAAATCGCATTTTCAAGTAAAAAGTCTGGATTGTGAGATATAAACTCACAATTGCAAGAAAAAAAGTCAAAATTGTGAGTTCATATCCCGCAATTCAGACTTTATATCTTGCTATTCTGACATTATAACTCAAAATTGTGAGTATATATCTTGCAATTCTGACTTTATAACTCAAGTTTCTATCATGCAATTCTGAGAAAAAAATACCATTCTGGGGGAAAAAAATCTGAAGTGTAAGTTTGTATCACGCAATTCTGAGAATAAAAGTCAGAGTTGTGAGATGTAAACTCGCAATTGCGAGAAAAAATTGTAGAGAAATCTGCGTAGGTGAAATTCTGTGAATTATGCAAAAGACACATACATTTTGCAATGGTTTTAAACTGGTTACTCTGATTAGTGGGCATCAAAGGTCCATCGTCTGTTATCACTACAGCTGTAGAATTTTTATATTAGACCCTGATTAATACAGGGTGCTGAAACTCATAAACTGGTGATCTCTTTTCTCATATATGCAAATGAATTTCATTTATATAATATGAGAATCCAGGAATAACCATTCATTCATGTAATTACATAAATTACATATAGCACATTTGTTGCCACCTGCTCTGGATTACACAATCACAATAAATCTGTCTGAGAATGTGTTTCAATGTAGCTGACCTCTGTCGTATTAAATTAATCTGTAATATGTAATATTACTCAGTTTACAATGAGACATCCAGGTGTGTGATAAAATAGATTACCATTGTAAAGTAATGGAAAATTAGCACCAATTATGTGGGACATTTATTATTAGGCGTACAACGTGATTTTATATTTGGGAAAGTATATGCATTTGGAAATGAAAATGCACGTTTGCATATATATATATATATATATATATATATATATATATCTTCCCCCTAATAATGAAATCTTTTAAATCAGTAATCTGTCTGTAAGCCTGTTGTTCATTTTCACTGTATTATCTGCCCGCCTTGCACTTATCCTTATTGACAGCTCCGGCTTATCATGTCTGAAATATGTCTAGTGTAAAGTGGAGGAAGCCTTCTGATGTAATTATTTCGCCTGCTAATCTGAGCACACACAGGTGGGCTGTGGACTGTCATGCCATCGGTTCATCTCCATGCTGTCAAGTGACTTGAATTGTTACCCACTTTAATAGGGGGTATGCAGGGCACCCAGATAGTGTGGCAGTCATTTGTCATATTTTGGTTTAGCTTTAGACTCTGAATTATGTTCTTCAGGTCATCGGCATTTGATAAATTAGGGAACTTGCATGTGCATTAGGATATCGTCTTGCTTGTAAGAGGATGGTGATGAAGTGTTTAGAGTGTTTATCAGAATAATAATAAGTACAGCAGCTTCAGTGAATGTTATTGTGGATGAAGAATAGGACGGAATACTCCCATAATCCTATGTGATTTTAGCATTAGATGTGATTTGAGTGTCTACCATTAGCAGATGTGCTTGTGGGATTAATTAAGCTATTACATTAAAAAAAATGTATGAATGACAAGGTTATTTGTCACCTCAGGAGCAAGTCTGACGTCAAGTTTAGTAGTATGTGACCTTGAACCAGTGGATCCAGAAGCAGCATTTCAATTGGAATAAACTATACTTACAAATTAAACTCCTGTATATTTGGCAGTACACTAATAACAAAGAAATAAAACGGCGTACAGTATAGTTCAGGAGTTTTGAAGTTGCTGTTGTTGTTGTTGTTGTTGCTGAGTTACAGTCAGAGTGTGGGTTTTTTGCATCCTTTACAGGAGAGAGCAGATCTCAGAGCAGCCATGCACTTCTTCAGCGAAATAACAATTTCTATACATTTTATTTCATTTATAAAGTCTTTACTGTGCTGAAAATTATATTATTTTAAGCAACACAACATACAAGAACGAGATGTCAGTCATTTCAGTCATTTCGCATGATGGAAACACCTTTTGCCCTGCACAACATAAAGCGATTTTATTCGTTATAATACTGAATTTAATTTAATTTGATGTTAAATATGTTCTCCAATCTCAGTACTGTTTGTGTATGGGCAGGTTATGGAGTCACTCATGACATCTTTCAGCTACGAGTGAAACGCAAAGCGGCGGTCTGACGTCCATAGTTCCACCGGCAAACAGCAGCCCATTACCGGCTCAGATTTTTAATTTCCAACTGTGTTCCTAATTTTTTTTTAGAAATGCTCCTAAAAAGAAAAGTAAGTGTAGAGCCCTGTTTAACCATTTTTATTAATTTAACCATTTTATTCTTTCAAATTTAAATCTTTTATAAGAATTACAGGAAAAAAAAAAAAAAAACAGTTTGATGCAAGAATATACATTTTATCAATATTTGAGAAATTCAAAATTCCTTCGAACACGACTGCTCAAAATGGTCTAAATTTATGAAACCTACACATTCAAAACCTTGTTACTCTAAAATTTTTATTGTAAATGTTAAGTGTAAGTGAAAAGTACTGTAAGAGATCTTTATGACGCTACATATGCTGGCGTGTGAATTTGATAGGTGCTTGATATAAAATAAAAGGTGCTTTAAAAAGTCCTTGAATCTGGTGTTGAGGAAAGAGTGGGAGCCCTGTAATATGTTCAATAAATTAACAGTTGAATAAATAAACATTTATTAATAAATAGCTAATAAAAACCTTTCGATTTTTTGCTGATGCCTCTAGTATTGATATTCCCAGTTTTTAATTTACAACCTATTTTGGGTTCATTTGAAGCCAGATGTATAGCAATTTTTTAAAAAAGCTTTTTTTTTTAGTGTATTAAGTAAAGTACAAATGGCTTTTTAAAGGAATAGTTAATCCAAAATGAAAATGCTGTGTTCTAAACTGCATTTATTTTCTCTGTGGAACATACAAGAAGATATCTTGAAGAACATCGGGAACCAAATATTTTATGGACAAAAAAAACAAACAAGATTTCTCAAAATATTGTCTTTTATGTTCCCTTGCAGAAAACAACCTAGTTTTGAAACACAAGGCTGAGTAAACGACAACAGAAGCTTTCCTTTCGAGTGAACTTCCCATTTAAGGTAAAGAAAAAAAGGCCTGTTAACACTTTTTACGGCACGCCATGTCTCCTCTTAATGTTCTCTGGTTACATGCTGTGTTTTGCAATAATGACACTCCACGAACTGTGACCACTTTAGAAAATATTTGTAATATATTCACACTTATTGCGAGTGTTTTAAAATAAATGTATGCTGATATGTCCACTGATGTCAGGCTCGCTGTTATTTGCGATGACCCCTGCTGTTGTGTCATTGAAATGGAAAAAAACTGCTGAAAATGCCTTTATGTAAATGAACTCAGCACAACATGATGTTTAGACACTGCAAGTAAAAAGTGGAGGATAAGTTATGCAAAAAGTATCAAGAAGTGTGACAAAATATGGAAATGCTATAAAAGAAGCCAAGATGGCTGATTCTGGATACTCAAACCTCCAAAAAGTCATAGCCAGTAATTGTACTGCCATCACAGGCACATCATCCTACACCAGATGTTATATTTGGTCTGGCTGGTGATAATCATGATTCCTGCACAAAACACTTTATGAAACCAGATGTTCAGACAGGATTGCTGTATGAAAATTCATATGTCGCTGCATGCAAACTACATTCAAACAGACTTTTGGTATGACCCAATTTAAAAACGGCATAAAATATTCCACAAGGATTAATGTGAGTTTATTTTTAGTTCGTCGTAGTAAAATGACTAAGGGTTTCCTATAACAGTGGGTGCTAATGATCTTTCACAACCTTCATGATGGTCTTTATTAAATAATGCCTTCTAGTTAGGCTGATAGAATTCTTCAGCATTTAACATGTGGTTAAATACTTTATATGAAGATGATATGGCGATTAATTCATCTTAAATCTGTGATGTATTAGAATGAAGCAAATAGATTAGCGTGACAGAACGTTGATCCATTTACTCCGTTAAATATTTGATTAATGATATTGTCATAGATCGTAATGGATTAATTTTTTTTCAAGGTTTTTTGTTCAAGGTTTTTGCCTTTAGCATCAAATCTGAAAAATGACAAAGTTCTGTTTACTGTGAGTGTTCAATGAAGCATGCTGGCGGAATCTTTTTTATAGACTCTCTAGATAAAAATATGTTTGAGTTTGGGTAAAATCTAAACAAAACAGAAGCGGTGTAGTGGATTTGTAGCACATTCTGCAGAGAGTAAATTTCTAAATTCAGCTGGCCATGATGAGGACTGTCCTGGTAAACGGCTCTTTGTTAATCCAATTCCTGACACCATGCCAATGACAAAAAATCATTCTTGTCGTCAGCCTGCCACCTCTTTAAATTTGCATCTAACTGTACTGGCACATTTCAATTCTGTTTAGCTTAAGTAGGAGAGAGAATGTGCTGCAAGTCATTTCTGCAAATGAAAACAGGGCCATGTTGCCAGTTCCTCACCAGAAAAATGTATTCCTATCTATCCAATTTGGATCACCCAAAAGATATACTCCAGCTTTTCATCAGCTATGTGCATTAAATTAAAATGTATACTTCTTAAACATCCACATTGTTTTATACTACACTGTGCTTGCAATTTAAACTATGTGTGGAAATGATACTAAATTATAATGATTTAAAAAAATCTCTGGTTAATGACTACCTAATATGTACATTATGTATTAACATTACCTATGTTCAGAATACTTAAATGAACAAAATACCACTTTCGGTTATTTGTGTGGTTGATGTTCTTAGTCACAGCAAGAATAAAAATCATAAGATGTCATCTGAGCTCCCTCTAGTGGAAAAATAAGGGAAGAAAACTGTAGATTTGATAGTAATGATTATTACTTATATTAAGTATTAGTATTTGTATATAGAGGATACCAGAATTGACAAAGTGACACTGGCCACAAAACCAGTCATAAAGGTCAATTTTTTGAAATTGAAATTTATACATCATCTGAAAGCTAAATGAATAAGCTTTCCATTGATGTATTTGTTTGTTTGTTAGAATTGGACAGGACAATATTTGGCCGAGATACAACTATTTGAAAACCTGGAATCTTTAAACAAATAAACAAAAATACTGAGAAAATCACCTTTGAAGTTGTTCAAATGAAGTTCTTAGAAATGCATATTACTAATCAAAAATTAAGTTTTGATATATTTACGGTAGGAAATGTACAAAATATCTTCATGGAACATGATCTTAACGGATTCTAATGGTCACGATAATTTTGACCTATACAATGTATTTTTGGCTATTGCTACAAATATGTTACTTAAGACTGGTTTTGTGGTCCAGGGTCACAGATCTGTTTTCTTGAGCAGTAATTTTGTTCATGGCAAACATTCAAGCTGTGTAATAATTCCTTTTTGATTATATGTGACCCTGAACCACAAAAGCAGTCTTAAGTAGCACGGGTATATTTGTTGCAGTAGCCAAAAACACATTGTATGGGTCAAAATGATCAATTTTTCTTTTATGCCAAAAATCATGAGGACACTAATTAAAGATTAGATTTTGATTAGTAATATGCATTGCTAAGAAATTAATTTGCACCCTCAGATTCCAGATTTTCAAATAGTTATATCTCTGCCAAATATTGTCCTATTCTAACAAACCATACATCAATGGAAAGCTTATTTTAGATCATTAAAAAAATTCCCTTATGACTGGTTTTGTGGTCCAGGGTCACATATAGAAACTGAGAAGTCATTGGTGCATAACCGGTTAATCTCCCAGCAGTTTATAGTTGTGAATGACCATTTAATCTTTATTTCAGAGTTCATATCAACAGCGATTTGTTTATAAACCACTGTGACTCATTTAGTATAATCATGTGCAAGCCATGAACAATAAAATCATTTAGTGACACGCTACTCTTCTGATTCCTCAAATTTGAAGGTACAAAGGATGCCCCAGTGATCGCTAATGAAATAGTCACACTTCAGCTTCTCCATACCAATTAGGGTCATGCTTTCCGGCTGTAGTTTGGCACCCTCTCCAGCTGCTCTGAGAAACAATCTATCAAAACGCAGGCGTATAGAATTAGGGATTTCATTGTTATCATTGATAGATGTGTCCCAGGTGTATCTGCTTTCCTCCGGTTCCCCCAGCGTCTGCCACACATCAAAGATACCGTCCGGCAGCCCCCCAAGCTTCTTTACCTGTTATAACAAACACACAACAAAGAAACAAACTCACACATTACATTTTGACAGAGTTTTGAGAACATCAGGGCAAACATATGTTGGCATCACACACAACCTCCCAATCTCTAAGGTTGGTATCTCCTCCAAATATGACTGTGTGGTCCTGTGGAGACTCTTTCATCCATTTCCAAACTCTCCGCAGCTGATTCAAACGTTCTTGAGAGCTTGTCTTACAGCTCTCCAGATGTGATGTCATAAGGCATAGCGGATGGCCTAAAAAGCTTGCCTAAATAGAAATGAATGGTCTAAATTTACAATATGATAACAAAATTTAGCAATAATTATCCAATGGTAACAAAAACTTACATATGCTATGAGCAGGTTCCTATCCATCTCTGTAGTGGGGTACTTCACAATGTTGCTGTCAAGAAATTGCACTCTGTCCTTTTTGAGCAAAATGCCAGTGAAATAGCCATCTTCACTGCCTGAAACAAAATGATTGAATATTTATACCAGAAACTTTTTATTTATTTATTGAGTTTGTATGCAATCATTGACATACCTTGCAAAAACTGATAATCTTTCATAGTGTTCTTTAAAGACTTCAAACTAACAGGAACCAGCTCTTGCAACAGTACAACATCTGCATGGTACCTGCATCAAAATCGTAAAATTAAAATCATAAGTCAGTCTTTTTGTAAATGGTTTTGTAATAAGTATTTTTAGTTAGGTGAGTGTGCTAAATGCTGTAGATGAGATGTGTGTAATGCTATAAATGTTAAAATGCTTATATTTTAACTTCATATTAAAAGTAAATCTATTTGTTGGTTCAAAATATTTATTGTTTTTTTTAATATTAGTGATAAAACACTGTTCATCGCTGGTGGAGTTTATATTTGTGAAGTGTCGACCGTTCTATCTGCCGCAAGAGTTGTACCACATTCTACAGGGAAATCATTAAAGGGGTCATCGGATGCCCATTTTCCACAAGTTGATATGATTCTTTAGGGTCTTAATGAAAAGTCTACAATATACTTTGGTTAAAAATTCTCAAT
>JAHKKF010536479.1:6568-22834 GCA_019740295.1 Labeo calbasu | reverse complement strand
ACATAAAATATAAAAATAATAAATAAATTATATATATATATATATATATAGTTATAACTGTAATATTATTTTATTATAATTAAATTTATGTAAAATTATGTAAAAATCAATCATTTTTTGATAGCATAAGGGTTGCATGTGCAGTATATGGTTAATATAATAGTGTTTTAAGATAAACATACTATCAATAAAAATAATATAAAGAACAAAAAATCCAAAAATATTAAATTAAAAACTTAAAAAATTGTACTTTGTTTTAACTTTAATATAATATTTTAATATTATTAAATGTATACAAAAATATTTAAAAATCGTTATAAATCATGCTGATAACTAGAAATAATATATATTAAAGAACATAAAATATTAATTAAAAACTACAAAAAAGTTATATTTTGTTATAACTGTAATATAATATTGTATTATAATTAAATGTGTGTATTAAATATTTAAAAAACATTTTGATAGTATAAGGTTGCATGTGCAATATATAGTAAATATAACAGTGTTTTAATATAAACATATTATCAATAGAAATATATCATATAAAGAACATAAAATATAAAAATATTTTAAAAAAAACTATAAAAAAAAAAATTACATTTTGTTATAACTGTATTATAATATTTTATTATAACTAAATGTATGTGCATTTTAACGCATGCTAACGTTTCAGTCTCATGAAAATACATAGCCTTGAATATGAATGTGATAACCAGATCACTGCTTGAAAAAAAAGTTCTGCTTGAAACTCTCTCTTACAGAGTAATCCCTATAGCTAATAATTGCATTTTGAGTTATAAAACAGATCTAAATTGAATTTAGTTTTCTCTAATTGAAATGGAAGATCTATTCAAGCGGCCAAGCTAACATGAAAACTGACATCTAATAAATCATAAAAACAGTGGCAGCTGGGCATTTCCACACAAGCGCTAAAAATGTTTTTCATAACAGTCCAGCTATTTCTGTTCGGAAACGACACGAAAACACTGTTATTTATAACAGTCCACTAGGATATAACACTTGCGTGGCGACTGCGAGGCAGTTTTATACGGGATACGCCACTATTGCTATTGAGCTAAAGCAACAAAGCAAACTGACAGGCCTTGTGCGTTTCCATGGATACTGGGTATTGAGGAGGGAACGGGAGGGGGGGGGGGGGGGGGGTTCGGTCGAGTGAGACGTATGAAAATATGAGTATTTGACGCTTCTGTTACTTATGTCTGCTCACCTCTGTCGGACCTTTAGCCTGGTTGTCTAAGAAATATTAGAAGTGTCTAAAATCTTGGGGTTTTTATAAGGTGCTGTGGCTGAGTGGACTAGACGGGATACACACTACAGGCTGATTAGCATGCTGTATGTGTACTAGGGCCTTGCTGGAGACGGTGAGCATGCTCAGTGCAGCCCGAATGACGATTCTGCTGCTGTTATTGCAAACAGTGCACTGCTTAAAAGACACCAAAGCAATATAAAGCAGCTGATATTTCTAACCTAAAGGCTTCAGTTGTTTATTATATGAGATGACTGCCGTTTTAAAATGTTAATCAGCTAATGTTCATGTTTAAACCAAATGTCAAGGCTGACAAGGCTACAATCACAGTATGATCAGGTCTACCAGAATTTAACAAACAACAAAAAACATGCGATAACATAAGTGTTAAAATAGCCATTTGATCTTAAGGCACTATAGCATATTGTGCACAAGTGCAAAATAAAATTAAAAAATAAAATAAAATAAAATAAAAGAGTTAAAACAAGCCCTGAATTAAAGCCATTTTGCAACGTCTGAGCTCTAAAAACACTCAGCCTGAAAGTTTGTGGAAGAAATAAAATAAAATAAAATAAAATAAAATAAAATAAAATAAAATAAAAAAGAGAGTTAAAACAAGCCCTGAATGAAAGCTATTTTGCAACTTTTGAGCTCTAAAAACTCTCAGTCTGAAAATTTGTGGAAGAAATAAATAAAATAAAATAAAATAAATAAGAGTTAAAACAAGCCCTGAATGAAAGCTATTTTGCTACCTCTGAGCTCCAAAAACTCTCAGCCTGAAAATCTGTGGAAGTAAAATAAAATAAAATTAAAAAAAATTAATTTAATTTAATATAATAGAAAACATAAAATAAAATAAAAAACAATAAAATAAAATAAAATAAAATAAAAAGACCCCAAATGAAAGCCATTTTGCAACTTCTGAGTTCTAAAAACCTCTCAGCCTGAAAATCTGTGAAAGAAAAATAAATAAAATAAAATAAAATAAAATAAAATAAAAAGACAGTTAACACAAGCCCTGTATGAAAGCCAACTTCTAAGTTCTAAAAACTGTCAGCCTGAAAATTTGTGGAAGAAAAATAATAGAATAAAATAAAATAAAATAAATATAAAAATAAACTCTTCACAATAATTGCACTTCCTTAACTTGCTGAACTATCCCAGGGAATCCTAAAGAGCAAAAAAGAACATAAGACACCTTGATTTTCTTACCTTGTTGGATGCCATCTCGCTGACCGAATGCCTGGTTTGTAGGGTCTCAAGCTGGTCGAGGCACCAGTCCAGCTCCTCCAGGGTCTCTGTGGCCAGTTTCTGGTAGGCCTCCTCTGGAGGAAGAGAAGGAGGCAAGGAGTCAGATCTGAGATGCTTTAGGGGTCTAGCTGAGGCTCCCAGCAGAGGGCCCAAACTGCTGTAGACCGCCATGTTGGGATATCCCGACAGAACGCATGGGTGATTCTTCATGCTGTGCTGAAGCCCTCCACAGTGAATGATGGGGCCCCAAATCGAGCCAAAAAACAAGGTTTCCGAAAACACCGTAATCCAAATGAGGCACCGTAACGTCCAGAAGCGGGGAACACTATATCCCTTAAGAAAACACACAAAGGGGCCACACAAACCAACACTCACACCGCTCACAAACAAAACGACAGTCAGTCGTACAGCGCTCGACCGCAGAATCTATAGTCCTACATGTCGAGGAGCCCGGAGTGAAGCCTCTCATCTCGGGACAGGGAGAATGTCATTGCTGTGGGCAGGCCCATCTCTGCGTGACAGATGCCGGTCTACATCCAAGAAGCCCAGTAGCGTGCGGTGGCCCCTAGGAGCGTGCGATCCGACCCATAACAAAGCGCACAGGCATAGTGTCATAACAATAACACACACACGTATACTCGCTCATACACGCACAAACGCAAAGCGTACGGAGGGCAGACGCCAACAGATGAGTGACTTGTCCCTGCTTCCAGTCCTTAAGCCGAGCTGCCGCAAAACACAACAAAGGTGCTCGCATCTGCCTGCCCCCTTTTCTCAGAGCGGTGGATGCCCTGCACGAGCACGGGGCAGCCGTGGAGCGTCGCTAGCCGAACGTGAGCCGAGCTTCCTCTTGAAACAGAAGCCTGAAGCCTGGCAGTGCCGCTGCATGCAGGAGAGAGAGGACGTCAGCTAAAACCTGACGTGAACTTTACAGGATCCGGAGCGCAGGAGCTCCTTCACAGCTGACAGTCTGAGAAAGGTTAGAGGTGTGCAATGTGTTTTTTGTTCTTGGAGAGAATGAAAATAATTCAGCACTGAAACTGATGGGACATCTGCAAACGTCTGTTGCATGTGCATTTTCGGCAAAGGTTAGGATGACCATATGAGGGCATAAAAATTAGCTAGATGCAATAACAAAAGACTTAAAAACAGACGTCAGTGCTGCTATGCTAGACATGTTGCTTACTGGAATCAAGTGTGAAAACAAAGCATGTGCATGTGCCACATGTACACTTCTTTAACAAAGCATACATTATCTCATTCAGTGGCTGTCTGTGCGTCTCTCTCTCTCTCTTTCTACATGTGTGGTGAAGTACACAGGGCTGGGGTGCCACTTTCTCTGAAAGAGACTGCACTGACGTCAATGACATTCTTCTCGTGCTTAGCGCGACATCATACACCAGCCCATGAGAGGGCACTGGCTCCATAGACAGGAGGGCTGTGGCGAAAAGCTGGACTGGATTCCTCTAATCTGGGTCACAGGCTCTTGGTATCCTGTCAGCAAGGAAATCCTCATCAAAACATTTGAGGATTTGTGCGGATAACTTAAAATGGTACAGATTAAAAAAAACGTGCAGGGAAAGTCTCCTCTAATCCTCTCTGATTACATTTTTATTCTCCAACTGTGAGCAGAATTTGTGTAAACTGCAACTTGACATGACATTTGCATGTTCACATGCATTTTCTGGGAAAGGGGTTTTCAAACAGCCATAATAGGGGGTCTGTAGAAAAGTACAAAAAAAGTTGATGCTTTAAAATTATTAGAAGTCGTGCCTTACCCTTTTTGGCTATATTAAAGGCCTACCTTGTGCACCTGTAACTGGCAACATGTAATATTTGTCATCTGTTTATTTATTGTTACATTATATTTTATTTATTTTTGTTACTTATATATTGGTTAATTATGTCTATTTTATTTCACTTGTTACTTATCTATTTATTTATTGATTTTATAGTTTTTCTGTCCACTTGAGTTAACGTGAAGGAAGAGACTGCGGAAGGGATTAATAATGGAAAATATATTATTGTTCACCTTGTTATCATTATTTCAATCTGTATTGTCACACAAAATACCAATATTAAAAATAAAATGAAAACTGAAAATACTACAAATTTAAGTTAAATTTGTAGATTAGTATATAAATTAGACCAATATGTGGTTAAAGATGTTATATAAATGCATTTAAATGATTACTAATTCATTTGAATTAATAATATTTTCTGGACAATATTTTAAGAATTTCTTTTGTATTCAACACAATGACAAAATAAATGCCAATTATTTAAGAATTTAAATTATAATTAGAGGTGGTGCCTCGGCAACTAACTTTTATTTAAAGTGCTAAAGATTTATTTATTGTACTAAAAAATAAGAATTTATTTTGGATTCAACACAATGACAACATAAATGCCAGTTATTTAAAAAATTTAAATCAAAACTAGAAGTGGTGCCTTGGCAACTAACTGTTCTATTTAAAGTACTAAAAATTAAATAAAGCTAAACAGAAATATTAAAAAAAAAAAAAAAACTAATCTAAAACTAATAACAATGACAAAAGCACACATCAAAAATTCAAACCAAAACTGAAACTATAAAAATAAAAGTTCATTAAAAATGTTAACAAATACTATATTAGTGTATAAATTAGACCAATATGTATGGTTAAAAGTGCTATATAACTACATTTAAATTAGCAATATTTTATTTTAATTAATAATATTTTCTAGATAATATTTTGAGAATTTCGTTTGTATTCAACACAATGAAAACATAAATGACAATTATTTAAAAATTTAAATGAAAATTAGAAAAGGTGCTTCGGCAATTACATTTTATTTAAAGTACAAAAATTACTAAAACTAAAACTGAAATATAAATTAATTGAAGCTATGTAGAAATATAAGTAATATAAAGTAATAGAAATAGAAATAGAAATAGAAATAATATAAAACTAGTTAAAATGGTAAAAGCACATCAAAAATGTAAACAAAAACTGAAAATATAAAAATAAAAGTACATTAAAAATGTTAAAATGTCTTTTAAGAACACAAAAGAAAATGAAAACTGTAAATATAAAAAAACACGACTGTATATTAGCATATAAATTAGACCAATATGTATGGTTAAATGTGCTAAATAAATACACTTTAATTATTAATAATTCATTTGAATTTGTAATATTTTTGGACAACAATTTAACATGTTAAATGTTTAACATTTTAACATTTAACACAATGACAACATAAATGCCAAATATTTAAAAATGTAAATGAAAATTAGTAGTGGTGGCAACTAAATGTTTTATTTAAAGTACAAAAATTACTAAAACAAAAACTAAAACATAAATTAACTAAAACTACACAGAAATATAAATAAGTTACATAAAACTAGCAAAAATGACAAAAACCCATAAAGAATTAAAATGAAAACTGTACATATAAAAATAAAGGGTAATTCAAAATGTTAACAAACACTATTTTATTATTATTATTATTATTATTAATTAATTTGAATTAATAATATTTTCTGGATAATATTTTAAGAAATTATTTTGTATTCAACACATTGACAACATAAATGCCAATTATTTAAAAAACTAAACTAAAATTAGAAGTGTTAGAACTGTTCTATTTAAAGTACTAAAATGACCAAAACAAAAACTGAAATGTAAATTAATTAAAGCTACAAAGAAAAAAATCGAATCTAAAACTAATAAAATTGACAAAAGCACATCAAAAATTTAAATCACATTTGAAAAAATAAAAATAAAAATGTTATTAATATTTGTTCCGGATAATATTTTATATTGGATATTAATATTTTATTTTAATATCCAATATTATTTTAAAAATGTTAACAAATACTAAAATTAGAAGTGGTGTCTCGGCAACAAAACAAAAAGTGAAATATAAATTAATTAAATTAATAAATTAAGCACATCAAAATGTAAACCAAAACTGAAAAGATTAAAATAAAAATGTTAAATACTATGTTGGTATATAAATTAGCCCAATATGTATGGTTAATGGTGCTATATAAATACATTTGAATTATTAATATTTTCTGGATAATATGTTATGAATTTCTTTTGCATTTAACACATACATACATGCCTATTTTTTTTTTTTTACTTTTTTTTTTTTTAACAACGTGACACTTTTCTTACTCTTTAAATATAAACATTTTAGAAAGTATATTATTCGCAATTTGCTTATATTTGGGTCTGTAACATCAAAAAGTTTGAAAACCCCTGTTCCTGTGGTGTTCTGGGTTGCTACAGTAGATGGTTCCTTACTGGGCAAAGTAAAAAAAAAAGCCCACTTCCCTACGGTATTCTGGTCTGTAAACATGGCTCAGGTCCCTGCTTCAATGCAGGTCTATTAATCACTTGTTTTATTGTCTGTGCAAGTCTGATCACACTTCTTAACAAGCTGCACGATTTTAGGAATCATGCCATAGCAAGCCCCACTAATTAGTCATTTAGGTGCCACTTTTATCCACAGTGACTTCCAACACACTTATTAGAGAGGCATTCTCCCTGAACAACATGAAGTGTCTTGCTTAAGGCCAGAATGGTGATTGTTTACAGATCACCCCTTTCAGGGATTTTGGCCTTGTGGTGACCAGGTCATATCTTTAGCCACAGGCTTTATCATCCCATTCTACATTAAGGTATATGGACACTCAGGCAATCCACACTCAACACCCACCAGGTTCTCCTGACACTTTTAATGGTCACATGACATCTAAACTAGGCATGGGGAGTTAAACTGTATAATGTGTCCATCTGCTCACTGCCTCTAGTACAAATCAATATTACAAATCTATAACACTGGTGCTTTTTATCTCTGCAGCTGAACATTCTGCTCATGCTAAACATCCAGCAAGCAATCTGTACTACAGTTCTAGGTCAAACATCTGCATCTTAAAACAAGCTTTTAAACAGATTGCAAACAGAAGCTAATCGATACAATGAGCAGTGCCTCGTGATTATGGCAAAGCCACTGTCACATCCCAGGAAGCATGAACAAATGATTAAAGTGAGTATAAAAGTATGTTAAAGACTTCATTTGTGCATAGAGGTTATTATGACAAATTATTTCATTTTTCTTATCGGCTTCAGAGTACATGACATGCACACTGTGATATGTGATGTCTGGAGGTTGCTCTCATGCTGGTATAGACAAAACTGAAGGTGCCACACAAAGACAACATGATCCCTTATATCAGACAGTGCCTAACAGTAAATTAAAACAACCCTTATCCTAACACAAAACAAACCGAAAAGCTTAGAGAAAGTGCGCTTTACAGTATATCATATATCAGATACAGTGTGATCTCAATGATAAAGATCTGTTGCGCAAAAAAACGTTCAAATTGGCTTTTGACAATTGAAATAAAATAAAATAAAACAAACCTAAACATGAAAAATTTTAAATGAAAATGAGAAGTGGTGCAACTAACTGTTTATAAAATAAAATAAAATAAAATAAAATAAAATAAGATAAAATAAAATAAAATAAAATAAAACAAACCTAAACATGAAAAAATTTAAATGAAAATTAAAAGTGGTGCAACTGTTTTATTTAAAGTACTAAAATTACTAAAACTAAAACTAAAACTGAAAAACAAAACAAAATATGAAAAACCTAAACACGAAACCATTTAAAAGGAAATTACAAGTGGTGCTTTGGCAATTAAGTGTTTTATTTAAAGTACTAAAATTACTAAAACTAAAACTGAAAAATTATAATAACAAAATAAAATAAAATAAAATAATAAAATAAAACAAAATAAACATGAAAAAATGTAATGAAAATTAAAAGTGGTACTTTGGCAACTAACTGTTTTATTTAATGTACAATTACTACAATTACTAAATCTAAAATTGAGACTGAAAAATAAAATAAAATAAATAAAATAAAATACAAAAAATAAAATAAAATAAAATAAACATGAAAAAAAAATTAATGAAACTTAAAAGTGGTACTTTGGCAACTGTTTTATTTAAAGTACAATTACTACAATTACTAAATCTAAAACTGAAACAGAAAAATAAAATAAAATAAAATAATAAAACATGAAAAACCTAAATAACTTCAACTAAATCTGAAATTAAAAAAATTAAAGCTATATAGAAATATAAAAAAGTAATCTAAAACTAATAAAATGACAAAAGCATGTATCAAAAATGAAAGCAAAAACTGACAATTAAAGTTAAGTTAGAAGTTAATTAAAAATACTATATTAGTATTTAAATAACACCAAAATAACACTGCTAATAATTTGTCATGCAATATTTAAAACATAGTTTAAAATATAGAAAATAAAGGTACGACACCTGTGTAGGAGGTCTTTGTGATGGGAGGCGGGTTACACATGGGGGATCTCCTGGTTGAAAAAAAAAAGGAAACATTGACTGCTGTTAGCCAACTTAAATCATACAAAGTATTATGATTGTGTGCATGTGAATATTTTGAACTGGAAGCACTTACTTGTTATTGGGCCTTTCCTGTTGTACATTTGTTAAAGCAGCAAAATTATTCCGGACAGTCCTTAAACTCGCCAGAACCTGGCAAAAGATACAGAAAATGAGTTAAGTGGTGTTTTATCATTTTTATAATGTTGTCAAACCACTTCTCAACTTCTAAACATATTTAATATTGCAATACCTGTGCAAAAGGGGTAACAATCATGTCATCACCGTGTCTGCAAAAAAAGGACAAAATACTAATTACAACAGCACAAGCTTTCTCTATTTCATTTATAGTTTCTCTTACTATTTACAGTATGAATAAAACATCCAAAGGGACATTTGCTCACATGTCACTGGCGATGGAGGAGTTTCTGGACATAGATTTTGGTGAGAGGTCATAGTCGCTGTCTGAGCGGTACAGGAAGGACTCTCTCCTCTGGCTGTGCACAAAGTTGGCCTGGAGGATGAGACCTGACCCCGGGCTAGCCATGGGATCCAGCGGACTACGTCCTGATGAGGTGCCATTGTCCACATCAAAGCTGGGGAGACAAAACAACAGGGCAGTTAGCGTTAATGTCAAATGAGAAAATCGGAGGACCTAGGACGTAAGCTGACAACTTCCAGTAAAACGGGCATTTTGTTGACCAATTTTACCTTAGCAGCTGTTGCGATTTGCCATTTTTTCTGACAAATGTTTACTGTTTTCTACTATGTGCCTATAAAGGATACGTGTTTCGCATTTTTCTCTCCGTTTTGGCAAAACGTTCACACTGAGATGTCATTTTTGTTGCCAAAAACAAAGCTTTTTGAAAACGCTCTCCAAAGTGAGAGCATTCTGTAGTGCAGACTGTGAAATCAGAGCCATTTGAAAATGATGCTGCATGTTTAGTCATGTGACACATATTGTTCCAATAGATATCTATGTTTTATACTGATACTGTGCCTGTTATGTGCTACTTTCACACTTTTGCTAAAGATATGTTACTTTATACACTTTTCATACCACAGTCCTGCAAAGATGAAAGAAAACTGACTCACAATTGCCGCCCTACGGTAAAACGTGAGAGAAGTTGCATTTTAGATCGAACATATAATCGTGAGTGCGACCTGGACACGCCAGTGAATGGTGAGATATTGTCCTAAAAAAATTATCCTGCCCGAAGAACTGCATGAAATCTGTATCGTCTCAGTGACCTTTTATGAGGTTTTACGCATACACAACAAGGTAAATTTTGTGTTTTCCAACATCACCGTGTGGATGAGAAAGTTTTAGAAAACACTTCCGCTAGTGTGGACGGAGAGCATTTTGAAATGAGAACACTGTTTTCAAATGCATCTGGATCAGTGTAGATGTAGCCCAAATAAACGTAATCAAATAATATAGACATGAAACAAGAAATAAACATAGAAATACACATTAAAAAAGAAACATAAAACAAAAAGCAACAAACACAAAACAAAAAATAAATACAAAAACACACAAAAAAAACTAAATAGCAAATGTTTAACAAATAAACATAAAACAAAAAATAGAAAAATAAAACAATAAAACAAACCAATAAAAACAAACAAACAAAAAAACTGAAAAAAAAAAACAAATACATAAAACATAAACACAGCTATACAAAAATAAAGTAAAAATTAAAATTAACAAACAAACATTACATTTAAATACACTAGCAGTCAAAAGTTTTTGAACTGTAAGTCTCTTCTGGTCATCAAGCCTGTATTTATTTGATCCAAAATACAGCAAAAGCAGTAATATTGTGAAATATTTTTACTATTTAAAATAATGATGATAAAGACATTTTTAATGGTAAAAAAGATTACTATTTCAGATAAATGCTGTTCTTCTGAACCTTCTATTCATTAAAGAAACCTGAAAAAATACTACTCAGCTGTTTGTAACATAATAATAATAATAATAATAATAATAATAATAATAATAATAATAAAAACTGAGCAGAAAATCAAAATATATTAGAATGATTTCTGAAGGACCATGTGACTGGAGTAATGACGCTAAAAATTCAGCTTTGATTTCAAAGAAATAAATTACATTTTAAAATATATTCAAATAGAAAACAGTTATTTTAAATAGTAAAATATTTCAAAATTGTACTGTTTTTGCTGTACTTTGGATCAAATTAATACAGGCTCGGTGAGCAGAAGAGGCTTTAAAAAAAAAAAAAAATCTTACACTTCAAAAACTTTTGACTGGTAGTGTATATTGATTTAGGTCACTGTAAGATGCAGCAATAACAAAATAATAAAACAAATGAATACATAAAAAATTATAACCACAATAAAAAAAAAATAAAAAACTACTTCCCAGCAAAGTCTCAATTGAGAGGGCTTCCCCAGCCCTGCCGGAGTGCCGTCCTTAACCTTCATCTCCCTAGTCCTTAGATCCACCCACCTGTGCTTACAACATGCTGACCCATAATCCTCGGGGAGCATTAATATAATTGCTGTACCCTGGGTATTTTCCTGACGCGGGCGGTGACATGGCTGTACGTCTTATTCTCGCTTAGCCACCGTCATCAGCTCCATGCAGGCTCTCATCTGAGACGGGTAACGTGGTACGGATGGATAAATCCATATTAGTGGGTCAGTCTGCACCTTGGTGACTTCAGCAGTGAGCACTGTCTCGCACATAGAGGGCCAATGATTCACGACCCGCGTAAATCGGGGATTGAGTTTTGTTTTGACTGAGAACAAATATGCCAGTAACAACTAAACTCACGCATACGACCTTTCCATTGTCTGCGTTCAGTGTACCACGGTGCAAAAACAACATTTGGAGTTCGCATCCCGTACTTTTTCAACCCAACACTTTATGGCACTTTCTTTTTGCGTTTTATTGAGAACTGGCTTATTCACAGTTAAAACCTAGAGTTGGCAGTGAGTGGCCCGGTAATGTGCTGCCCTCATCTCTCCTGAGTCATATCACAGGAATGCACCGGCTTACCGTCTCACACTTTCACTTCTAAACATGCATTATGAATGAGATGATTCTCCGTTTACTGTAACCCGCACAAAAGCACTGGTGCTTACGCTACAAAGGGGAATATGGGCTCTTATAATAAACATAAATAAATCAGCATGCATTCAACAACACCGTTTCTTTCGCATGAAAATGAAAACATCTCACTGATTCAAAAAGACGGGACAAAACATGTCCAGTGATTTTACTAGTTTTGAAAACAGCAACATTTCCAATTTTTGAAATTAATCACAGATAATCACTAGAACCTTAAATATTTAATTCCTTTTCACATGCTCTTTGTTTTATGAAATCTAAAACCACCTGTGCTCAGACCACAAAATATTTTACAGAATAAGATATATTTAACATAACAAAACCTAGTTTGTTTATATCAAATCAAATCAAACAAATAAATAATATTTATACTGTAATTATAATCTTTTTAAAATTCAAATAAAATGCTGAGTTGCTGCACAAGAAAACATTTTTTATCAATGTTGAAAACAATTGTTCTGCTTAAATTTTTTGTGTAAACATTATTTTATTAATATTTTTGTGTTTTTGAAAATATTCTCTTATGCTCACCAAGGTTGCATATTTTATTAAAATACAGTAAAAACAGTAAAATTGTTAAATATTACTAAAAATTTAAATAAAATGCTGAGTTGCTGTACAAGAAACATTTTTTATCAATGTTGAAAACAACTGTTTTGCTTAATATTTTTGTGTAAATATCCATATTTTAATAATATATATATATATATATATATTAATATTTTCTTATGTTCACCAAGGCTGCATTTTATTATTAAAATACAGTAAAAACAATAATATAGTGAAATATTAATAAAAATTAAAATAAAATGCTGAGTTGTTGCACAAGAAACATTTCTTATCAACGTTGAAAATAATTGTTCTGTTTAATATTTTTGTGTAAATATTCATATTTTTGTGTTTTTGAAAATATTCTCGTATGCTCACCAAGGCTGCATATGTTATTAAAATACAGCAAAAATCTTAATATTGTGAAATAATTCTAAACATTAAAATAAAATGCTGAGCTGTTGCACAAGAAACATTTCTTATTAATGTTGCAAATAATTGTTCCGTTTAATATTTGTGTAAATATTTTCTTATAATAAACATAAATAAATCAGCATGCATTCAACAACACAGTTTCCTTCGCATGAAAATGAAAACATCTCACTGATTCAAAAAGACGGGACAAAACATTAATATTTGTGTAAATATTCATATTTTTGAGTTTTTGAAAATATTCTTGTATGCTCACCAAGGCTGCATATTTTATTAAAATACCGCAAAAACAGTAATACTGTGAAATATGAATAAAAATGTAAATAAAATACTGAGTTGTTGCACAAAAAAACAGTTCTTATTAATGCTGAAAACAATTGTTCTGCTTAATTTCTTTGTTTAAATAATAATATTTTAGTAATATTAATATTTTGTGCTTTTGAAAATATTCTCTTATGCTCACCAAGAATGCATATTTTTATAAAATGCCGTAAAAACAGTAATATTGTGAAATGTTACTAAAATAAAATAAAATGCTGAGTTGCTGCTCAAGAAACATTTCTTATCAATATTGAAAACAATTATCCTGCTTAATATTTTATGTAAATATCAATAGTTTAATAGTATTAATGTTTTTGTATTTTTTTTTGGTGTGTTTGTTCAAAGAATTCTTTGATGAACAGAAAGTTCATAAAACGGCATTTATGCAAAATAGAAACCTTTTGTAATATTATAAAAGTTTTTACTGTCTCTTTTGATCACTTTAATGTGTCCTCGCTTAATAAAATGATTAATGTCTTTAAAAAAAACATCTCACTGACCCCAAACTTTTGATCAATAGTGTATGCATGTTCTATTAAAGTAAACCCCGAGTACTAAGACTTGGCTTAATATAATGCAAATTATACATATAAAATATGTATTTTATCCTCCGAGTGGTGTATTTCGAATTGCGTTGCGGTAAAAATAGCAACGGGTAGCACCAGTAGCTCAACCAGTGCAGCCATTTCAAATCATCGAAATAATGGCGCCCCCCATAGTTTAAAAGATGTATAAAACAATGTGGACATAAATCTTTCATGGGTTTTCTACTACATATTTTAGTAAGAGACATCATTTACATTAAATTAAGCCATACAAGTCTTAACACCTGGAATAACAATTATTATTCTTGCATATCTATATCTCAATTATTCTATTTTGAATATTGCTGTCCAAATTCTGCCATCAAAACGTTTTTTTAATTTTTCGATTCCTCACAGCAAGACCCGTTAAGGAAAAGAGCATTCCATCAACAAATTGCAGTGAGCAGTTTTCTTTCTAGTGTGTCTTCAGTTACAGAGAGGAAAATGCACCACTCCCATCCTCTCTCCTTCCTCCTCGTCTTCACTTTGCTAGTGCTCTAATTTCACTTTCCTGGTTCCCCACTATCAAATAAACAGTATGCGAAGGTCTCCATCTGTTCCCTGTACAAAGATCACTTGCTGCTTAAACTACACTTAACATAAGCGAGCACACACCAACACATCTTATAGGTCCAACAACACAGCACTGTGTACTTTTGGGGGTAATTACCTTGAAGTGTTTCTGTTCCTGATATACAAACACGCCGTAATTAATTTACACACAACACAAACACAGAAAACCGTGGAACAAAGAAACCTGTTAACACAACACATCTCTAGCAGCTTTAAATCAGCGTCAGATAAAACCTCTTCCTCTTTAATCTTCTGAGAAACATCTCTGTTGCACTCATAAATGTCACAATATTTAAAAAAAATCATCCAGTTGTGGTGTTAAGCACAGTTCAGTTAACCTGAGAGGTTTAGCAGACGTCTGAGTTTAATCACTAATTACCTTTTTGCTGGAATTGGACAGCTCTGTGGACGTCAAACAGCGCTGTGTGACGCAACACATATGATACATTAAACAGTCATTTCTAGATAATCATAATGACTTCCAGTTATTTTAAGGCATAATGGAGTGGGCTGGGTGAAATCTCTCTAGACACCACTGATAGTATCAAAGCACGTAAGCGGAAATGTCTGAACTTCTAGAGAATTTACTGTTCACCAGTTAACTTTGATCATGTAACATTTACAGCAGCATTACTCAAGCATTTCTTTAAAATTACCAAACTCAAAAATGAAGGTTTTATCATGACAAACACATATTTAACTGCTGTGACATGCAACATGCCTTTATATTAAAATAAAACGAATAAAATGATCAATGGGCTATGATGCAGTTCAAATGTGTGCATCTAACCTGCTAACCATGCAGCAGATTTGTTCCCAAATTGTCCCTCCCTAACATTTTCGTCTCATTTTTATTCATTGACGAAAATGTCAATAAATTTTCGTCATAGTTTTTGTCATTCTAAACAAGTTTTTGTTTTGTTATCGTCTCGTTTTCGTCAGAGAAAATATTTAGTTGACGGAAATTATTTGTCAACGAAATGAACACTGCAAAACGTATTACAAATTACATTTTAAAGTAATCAAATTTATTTGTGAAACTAACAAAAATAGTTTAAAAATATGTAAATTATAATTATGATAGATATAAAAATAGTGAATAATACAAAATTAATTATCAAGACATTGAAAAAAGTACTTTCTGATGGGGCTGGGATTGATTACATTTCCGATATCAATTATTTTGGATATATATCACGTACAGTACATGGCAAAGTTAAAAAGATCTCTCAACTAATGCTGTAAAATATAACGTTACATGAGAGTCAGTTGGGTACTACATTACTATAATACTGAAGGTTAACGGGCTACTCCACCCCAAAATGAACATTTTGTCATTAATCACTTACCCCCATGTCGTCCCAAACCCGTAAAAGCTTCGTTCGTCTTCGGAACACAATTTAAGACATTTTGGATGAAAACCGGGAGGATTTTGACTGTCCCATTGACTGACAGGTAAATACCACTGTCAAGACCCAGAAAAGTAAGAAAGGCATCATCAAAGTAGTCATTCTGCCATCAGTGGTTCAATCTGAAGCGACGAGAATACTTTTTGTATGCAAAGAAAATAAAAATAACGACTTTATTCAACAATTCGTCTCATCTGCATCACTGTAGCGCCATTTTGGATTACATCCCCTGTACGCAAACAGCGTACGCTGTTCTCTGTCAGCTGCGTCACGCGGATACGTTTTCTCCGTTTATTTACGCTTTGATTCGAACGGAAACAGCGTATCCCTATTTGTTTTCTTTGCGTACAAAAAGTAT
>JAHKKF010536478.1:3953-17360 GCA_019740295.1 Labeo calbasu | reverse complement strand
ATGGACTGTTGCCCAGTGGTCCAAAGTCCTGTTTTCAGATGAGAGCAAGTTTTGTATTTCATTTGGAAACCAAGGTCCTAGAGTCTGGAGGAAGGGTGAAGAAGCTCATAGCCCAAGTTGCTTGAAGAAGTTTCCACAGTCTGTGATGATTTGGGGTACAACATCATCTGCTGGTGTTGGTCCACTGTGTTTTTTGAAAACCAAAGTCACTGCACCTGTTTATCAAGAAATTTTAGAGCACTTCATGCTTCCTTCTGCTGACCAGCTTTTTAAAGGATTTGGCACCTGCCCACACTGTCTAAAGCACCAAAAGTTGGTTAAATGACCATGGTGTTGGTGTGCTTGACTGGCCAGCAAACTCACCAGACCTGAACCCCATAGAGAATCTATGAGGTATTGTCAAGAAGAAAATGAGAAACAAGAGACCAAAAAATGCAGATGAGCTGAAGGCCACCGTCAAAGAAACCTGGGCTTCCATACAACCTCAGCAACGCCACAGACTGATCACCTCCATGCCACACCGAATTGAGGCAGTAATTAAAGCAAAAGGAGCCCCTACCAAGTATTGAGTACATATACAGTAAATGAACATACTTTCCACAAGGCCAACAATTGGTTTTATGATTCTAATTTGTTGAGATGGTGAATTGGTGTTTTTTTTTTTTTTTGTTAAATGTGAGCCAAAATCATCACAATTAAAAGAACCAAAGGCTTAAACTACTTCAGTCTGTGTGCACTGAATTTATTTAATACATGAGTTTCACAATTTGAGTTAACTACAACTTTTCCACAACATTCTAATTTATTGTGATGCACCTGTATATGAAAAATGAATAATATATTTAGGCCCAGTTTCACAGAATATGCTTATACAGAAACATGATATATGCTTATCAGAATCAGAAAGAGCTTTATTGCCAAATATTATTGCTTGTACAAGGAATTTGTTTTAGTGTCATAAACTTCCAGTACACAGAGACACCAACACACAGACAATAAAACTATGATGAGAATAAAAATACACATATGCAAATATGAATAGACAGATATTTGAAAAATAAATTGAGAAATAAATAAGAGGTATATACAGTTGTGCTATAGATGATAGAATGGAATAGAACAGAATGAGATGCAGGGATGTACTAGGATGGAGATGGTAAAAAACAAATATAAGGTTATTGCACATTGTTATTGCATAATGGGCACAACATTTAACTGTTCAAACTGTTCTGGTATTTGGGGCTCTGTGGCGCCAGCAAAAGTTCAAAGAGGGGATGGCTTAGATGTGAGGGATCCAGAGTGATCTGAGCTCTTTCTGAGCTCTTTTCCTCACTCTGGATGTATACACTTCTTACAGGGTGGGCAGGAGAGTACCAATAATCTTCTCAGCAGTCCGAACCATTCTCTATAATCTTCTGGTGTCTGAATTTGTAGCTGAGCCAAACCAGACAGTTATTGATGTGCACAGAACAGACTTGATGACGGCTAAGTAGAACTGTTTTAGCAGCTCCTGTGGCAGGTTAAACTTCCTCAGCTGACGAAGTTCAACCTTTGTTGGACCTTTTTTACGTCGATGTGAGTGTCCCACTTTAGGTCCTGGGAGATGATAGACCCTAGGAACTTGAATGTCTCCACTGCAGCCACAGTGCTGTCCAAGATGGGGAGAGTGCAGGGGCTTTCTCCTGAAGTCAGAGAAGACAGAGGGATAATCCAAGTAAACGCTGGTTAGGAGTCAGGTAAGTTGAGCGGTAGTGATCAATGAGACCGGACACCAGTGAGAGGAATTGTGACTACTTATAAGCATGTTCTGATAAGCAGGTGCTGACAATTAGTACAATTAGGGGATGCTGATCGATTGGATTGGGCTGATGGGTCTGGTGTGTGTGATGGTGTGGCTTCTGTGACAGTAATAGAGTGATATCTGGATGAGAAGCTGGTAGTAACACTCAGTAGATGGAAGAAGGAACGCCATACACGAGATATGAACTGGTGTCCACAGTCTGAAACAATATCCTCTGGTTGGCCCGAAATGGCAAAAGACCTGATGGAATAGAAATTCTGCAGTTTCTAGTACAGTGGGTAATTTTCTCAAGGGAATCAGCTTGCAAGAAAGAATAGTATCCAGCAGGTGTTATGAAGGCATTCATCGATTCCGTAATCAAACAAGGTTGTAGACACTCTGCAGGAAAAGATAGTAGTCGAGATGAAACTTATGGGTCTCTTATTCTTCTTGAAGGAGGGAAGGCAATTTTTCGTAACAATACGCACTTCACTTAGTGATTTCACATTTGTTGAGAATGTGAATTCATCCACGGGCATCCCAAGATGATGTCTGCATTGGAACCCCCCAACACCAGAAACAAGATTCCTTCTTGATAAAGGTAGCCAATACGGAGCGTCATTGTAGGTGTGCAGTCTTTGATATAGCCACGGCCCAGCGGTGTTCCCAAAATGAAGTGTAGGTTCATTTTGTGTGAGCAGCGCTTTTTCCGGAGATTGTGGAGGAGTTCAAGTGAGGTGAAATTGCCAGCAGATCCAGTATCTATGAGGGCTTGCGCTGAAATGGAGCATTTGGAGGTAGTCAATGATACAGCAGTACGAGTTAAGAGGGCATTTAAAAGAGGGAGCTGAATGGTACTCACCGCTGAGCGTGGTGGACAGATGGGACAGTGTGCAATCATATGTCCATCAGATCTACAGTAGAGGCACAGGTGGTTTTGGATGCAATGTTGATGCTCCACACAGGACAGATGGGAAGTCAATCTGCGTAGGTTCTGATGTTGGGAGTAGGGATGCCCGGTATACTGGTACTGAAAAAATACCAGTGTATAGTATATTTCAAATGGTTCGATATCATCATTTTGCCAACACATCAAAATCTTGCCAAGCATGTCACTTGCTCATCCTGATTTTTTCCGTGAATTTAGAGATCGACAGGTGAGTGCATCATTCATAAGTTCAGTTTTAATTAACTTTTATTCACAACAGATCAGAGGCAGACAGCAGTGAAGTATTTTTACTTTACTCAAGTGATTGTAAAGAGTATCTGTAGTTTATCAGAGTGTTTTTCTTTGGAAAAATTTTACTTCACTACATTCCAAAGCATAATGTCATACTTTTTACTGCACTACATTTCATAAATAAAAGTTGTTGTTCATTTTACCTTTAACTTAAATAAAAGTAAGCATATAATAGATTTCTAATGTTATTAAGTATTAAGTAATATTTAATATGAAACGTAGTGCATATTAGTGCAATATTATGCTTTGGAATGTTGTGAAATAAAGTTTTCAAAAGAAAAACACTTACACTTAAAGTACTTTTAAAGCAGAGTAAAAATACTTCACTACTGTCTGTCAGCTGATCAACACATATGATGTGATGCAGAGTAAACACAAAAGCTTAAACGTGTGACACGCTAGAACCCTTTTAGTTTTGGTCACATAATATTTGCACTTGCATTTCAAACAATGAAGTGAATTTGAATGAAGCAAGAATTTTGGTATATTATTTTAGCATCAATAATATAAAGGGAATGTTTCTGCCACACCACGGACCGCTAATATGATGCAGCCCAAGTGATAGAGAGATTTATAGTTAATGCTTTTTCTTTGGCTATCTGGAGTCTGAAATCTGAAAATAATCAGAGAGAGATAACAATGTGATTTTGAATACTTTGGCTGATTAATACTTAGAATAACATTTTACAGTAAAGCAACCCTTGTTAAAATTCTGTGCTGACCTAAAAGTCTTACAGCACTTATTAATCTAGGTCAATAATTATTTATAAATGATAAATGAACTAATACATGTTTACATTTACATTACATTTACATTTATTCATTTAGCAGATGCTTTTATCCAACGCGACTTACAAGTGGGGAATGCATCAAACGATTTGTCCTAAAGAGGGAAAGCGACTTAGGAAGTGCTCATAATACCATATAGCAGGCATTGTTCAGATAGAAAGAAAAGCCAGAAAGAAAAGAGTAGATTTTTTTTTTTTTCTAAGTTAAATAGTTTCAAAAGAGATGAGTTTTCAGCAGTCGCTTGAAAGTTGTTAGGGAGTTGGCATTCCGGATAGTGGTGGGAAGATCATTCCATCCAGGGACAGTGTAAGAGAATGTTCTGGAAAGTGATTTTGTGCCTCTTTGTGATGGTACAATGAGGCATCGCTCACCGGTGGATCTCAGACTTCTGGAGGGAGATTGGTAGCAGTGCATGGAGGTAGGTGGGCGTGAGCCTGTGGCTGTTCTATATGCAAGCATCAGTGTCTTGAATTTGATGCGACCCGCAACCGGGAGCCAGTGCAAGGTGATAAAGAGAGGTGTGACATGGGCCCTTTTGGGCTCGTTGAAGACCAGTCGTGCTGCTGCATTCTGAATCATTTGTAGAGGTTTGATTGTGCATGAAGGAAGACCGGCTAGAAGAGCATTGCAGTAGTCCAGCCTTGAAATGACCAGGGCCTGGACAAGAAGTTGTGCGGCCTGCTCCGTTAGAAAGGGCCTGATCTTTCTGATGTTCTGTAATGCAAACCTGAGTTCGAGCAATTTTAGCTATATGGTCTTTGAAAGTCAGCTGGTCATCGAAGATTACACCAAGATTTCTGGCTGAACTTGATGGGGTAATTGTTGATGAACCTATCTGGATGGTGAAGTCATGCTGTAGAGTCGGAGGGGCAGGGAAGACAAGGAGCTCAGTTGTTGCCAGGTTGAGCTGTTGGTGATGTTCTTTCATCCACGCCGAGATGTCCGCCAGGCAGCCTGAGATCCGTGCAGCTACCGTTGGATCATCTGGTTGAAACAAAAGATAGAGCTGTGTGTCATCAGCATAGCAGTGGTAGGAGAAGCCATGTGCTTTTATGATGGGCCCCAGTGATGTAGTGTATATAGAGAAGAGGAGGGGTCCAAGAGCTGATCCCTGAGGAACCCCAGTGACCAGGTGATGTGCTTTGGACACCGCCCCTCCCCAGGCCACCCTGAAAGACCTACCTGTGAGATAGGATTTAAACCAGCGAAGTGGAATCCCTGTAAAATTATTTTTTAGTATGTTAGCATTAAATTTTCAATTCACTTATCTTTTGAGGCTGGTTGTTTGTCACCTATGGTATCAATTTAGTATTGATACCAAGGTATTAGATTCTGGTATCGTACCGAAGCCAAAATTATGGTATCAAGCCATCCCTACTTGGGAGGGTGAAAGTTGGAGTGGCAGGAAGAGAGAAAGCAGCAGGTTGATCCACTGTGCATGCAGTGAGATTTTGGGAGATGCGAATCGATTTGAGGATAAAATCTTTCAGCGCTGTCACGTTATCGTAGATGGCCATGTGGTGGCATAGTTTGCACTCATCCCCCTGCGGTAGGCTGTTAGCAGAGCAGTTTCGTTCCAGCCACTAGTGGCAGCTAGTGAGCGAAATCTGAGGGCATAATCATTCACAGAGGCTTTACCTTATATTACCGAATATAAAACAATTCATCATATACAGACATGGAAGAATATGTAGGGCTGAATACCTCTTTAAGGTGACTGGTGAAGGCTTCTAGTGAAGTGGTGGCAGGTCCATTGGACTCCCAAATTGATCGCGCCCACTGCAGTGCACGTCCGGAGAGAAGTGAGATGATGAAAGCGATCTTTTCCTTTTAGGTGGTGAAAATCTCAGGCTGCATTGGCTGCAAGTAGAGGGAGCATTGGAGTAAAAACCCGCTGCAATCCCTCCTCCACGCCATAGTGGCAGCTGGCAGTAATGACTGGCAAACTGCGTGTTCCAGCTCTGCAAACTGGTCCATTGCTTCTGTGGTTGACCCTGTACCATGCTGCATATATTTCTGTGGTCCAGTCTTCTGTCTCAGGACAGAAGGAGACTACACAGATGGTGACATCAACAGGTATTTCTGATATATGCAGGGGGCAAAGGAAGAGTGAATAACCGGGTGATCAGAGAAGTTCTCATGAGGTCCCCTTGGCGGGTGCAGGCGACTGCACGAATGTTGTTGTTGTGTCTGTTCAGAATGTAATAAAGTCTGTAACACCCTCACAAAAAGAGCCCTTTTCTCCTCCTCCAGCCATTACGGTTGCTCGCATGCAGCCGTGTCTCACACACACATTCAGCAGGAGGCTCACGCTCCCCGTTGATCGGCAATACACGACCACTCAGTGCTTCCGTTTGTTTTATGAATTCTCTGAACGCGACCCTGACATACAGCGGCATTGCTCAGAATACAGAGGGCAGGGCGCTCCGCATGGCGTTCCATTCCGGGCATTTTGGAGTGGTTACAGAACTTAATAGAGAATGGCTACATGCTTCAGTTTCAGGGCAGACCACCCCGGTTTAATGGTATGATCATATTTCATGCACTGATTCTCATTCAGATTCGGCCTGAAGACTGGTTTGTTTCAGTAGACTTGAAGGACACATACTTTCATATCCAGATCGCCCCCTGACACAGGCATTTTCTGAGATTTGCATTCGAGGGCACAGCGTATCAGTTCACGGTGATGTCCTTCTGGCTAGCCTTGGTGCCACCCACGTTAACGACCAAAAGGCATGCGCATTTTCAATTACATGGATGATTGGCTGATTTTGTCCCATACAGAAGATGTGCTCGACAGCCACAAACGCACTCTGTTACGTCCTCTGGAGAGTCTGGGAATCTGCGTGAAAGTACAGAAGAGCTATTATGCTCCAGCTGGTCGATTACGTATCTGGGGGTGCAGCTGGACTCGGTCTTGATGAGAGCGTGTCTGTGTCAGGAGCACATTCGAGATTTAATGTCCGATCTGGATTCAGCCTGGGACGGCAGGTCCGGGGTCATCATGAGGTGATTCGTATAGATAACATGTCAGTGGTGTTGTACATAAACCGCCAAGGCGGGGTACACTTGAGAGCTCTTTATGAGCAGGCAGCACGCCTCTTGTTGTGGGCCATCTGCTTTCCATCCAGGCAGCATGTCCCAGGCTGTCTGAACAGCGGGGTGGAAGTTATCGAGGAATGGAATTCCTCACTGGGAATGGAGACTGAACCCCGGGACAGTGAAACTGATCTGGGATCAGTTTGGGAGGGTGGAGGTGGATCTGTTTGCGACGGATGCTCAGTTGGTAAACACAATCTGGTGATCAGGTTCTTGAAGGGTGCGAGATGGCTAAGACCCTCTCACCCTCCCACTGTGTCACCCTGGGATCTGACTCTGGTGCTAGGGGCGCTGGCACAACCTACCTTCCAGATGCTTCAGTCTGTTGGTTTGACTGAGCTGTCGTTTAAAGCTATACTGCTGCTCGCCATGGCCTCCGTCAAGAGCATAAGGGATTTACATACGCTCTCCGTGAATGCTGACTGCATGCAGTTTGGACAAGGTGATTGCAACGTCACACTCAAGTCATAATCAGGTTACATGCCTAAATCGTTATCGACGCTGTTCAGGGTGCAAGTGGTAATGCTTTCTTCCTTCACTCACTTTCGTCAGTCTAAGCAGCTGTTTGTGTGCTACGCAGAGGGCACCAAATGACTGCCCATCTCCAAACAGTGTGGGTGATGCAATTGCTTTGGCTCATTCTAGCCAGGGAATTATATGTCCTATTGGTGTCATTATTAAACACATTTTTAGTTGTGACCAGCAACGCCCATTCTTAGGTCGACGGCACAATGTTTCCTCCAGTAGACGGCTGAATCTGGATTCAGAGTAATATGATTGGTTTCCCAAGGGGGAATGTATACCCAAATCCCCTTGGGGCATTTCGTAGGCAGTCTATGATTGGTTGGAGATTGCTCTATGTCTCTTGCTAGTACAGTTACTGTTAGCTCCACTGAGGGTGAGTTCTCTCTTCGCTGTTCACACGGCGTTGTTTTCTACAGTCCCCTAAAGTTAGCTTCTGACACAATTTTGAGTGAACCGTCTTTGATAGGGAATGCCTCTGGTTACTGTTGTAACCTCGGTTCCTTGAAAGACGTGAACGAGACATTGCGTACTCATTGCGTCTGTTAAGTCGGAAGATTCTGAGTTTATGCGACCAAGACAGCGCATTATATAGCGGCGGAGGCCCCGCCCATATTCACCACCTTGGCTGGCATTGGCCAGCGAAGAGTTGCAACTTACACTGACGTTGTGCAATAAGATTTCAGGTAGGTTAGGAAGGAAGGGAGTCCCCTTCTGACGCAATGTCTCGTTCCAGTCTTTCAAGGAGCCAAGGCTACAACAGTAACCGGAGATGTTTTGTTTATTAAACAAATACTGAAGTGCACAACACTTGCAGTGATTTCAGCTTCTGTCGTCACACTAAATGAGGACATAAATACATGAACATCTCCAGAACTGCTCTGAGAGTCACTTCTTGAGCATTTGACCGTTTCATTTGAGGAAAACTATCATATCATATAATAGGCTACAAAATATAACCCATCAAAATATAAGTTCTGTTTAGCTTAAAGAAATTGTCAGAAATATATTGCTGTGGTTCAGTAGAATATATGCAATACTACTACTACAACAGTTATTGCAATATTGTTTAAAAGAATAATCACACAATACGCTACTTTTCCATGTTTTAATTTTTAATAGTAAATCCTTTTGTTTGCCAAAAAAAGTTTAACTCCAATTTGATTAAAAGATAAATAAAATTGTTTTATGCCTTTATTTGCACTGTACTGTAAATTAAAATTGAAGTTTGTAGTGTCACATTGGCCAAGATTTTACACCAGGCATATATATCTGTTCAAAACATTGGTTATCTGTCTACTTGACCTGTAATAATCGGTATTGGCATCGGCCCTGAAAACACATATTGGTCGACCCCTACTTCAAAGCACTCTAGAGCACCATGTTCCCTGAAAACCCCTTGCGAGTCAGCATGGTCAACATCTTTGCAGCTAACACTGAGTCAGAAAACACTAGTTTACCAATTAATAAAATATCTCCTTACTATTTTTTTCAAGGCACATTTATTGTCATTACTTTTGCCAGTGCTTTGCGACAAGCTTTATGTGTGCTTTAGTGAATAATTACAGAGGGTGTGTGCCAGGATCATGGACCTGTTTTGATGTGTTTTCACCCTGGTTTCTGTTCCTGTGTTTGCTTATTTGGTCGTGTTCCTGTCCCCGTTTAGTTTGATTATAATCCCATGCACCTGTGTTTCCTAGGCCATGTCCACACTAATACGTTTTCGTTTGAAAACGCATCTTTTTCTCTCCGTTTTGGCCTTCCGTCCACACTGAGACGGCGTTTTTGGTCAAGGAAAACTGAGCTTTTTGAAAACGCTCTCCAAAGTGGATAAATTTGAAAACAGCGTTGCAGTGTGGACCGTGAAAACGGAGGCTTTCGAAAACGATGACGCATGTTTAGTCATGTGACTCATATTGTACCAATAGATATTTATGTTTATACCGGTAATTGTGGCTGTTATGTGCTATTCACTTTTTTACACTGCTGCTAAAGATAGATTTGTACACTCTTCATATTACAGTCCTAAAAAGGTGACAGAAAATGTACTTACAGTTGCTATCCTGACTCCTGCAACTAAACGTGAGTGCAGCTGCTTTTTAGATTAAACATGAGAGCGCGCGACATGGACACGTTAGTGAATGATGAGATATTTCCGTAAGTTAAATGATCGTGCCAAGAATTGTGTGAAAACGTATTATGTCTTTTCCGTCTGTGTCATCTCAGTGAGTTTTTACGCATGCGCAGTATTGCGAATTTAACGTTTTCCTACGTTTCTGTGTGGATGAAAAACTTTTGGAAAACGCTTGAAAACGCTAGTGTGGACAGAGAGCGTTTTAAAACGAAAACTCCGTTTTCAAATGTATATGGATTAATGTAGACGTAGCCCTATACCCCGTGTACTTAAGTTCCTGCTTGTTCAGTTTTCCCCTGTCGGGTCTACTTGTTGTATACGTGTGTTTGCTCAAGCCTCTGTTGTGGATTATCTCCTGTGTTTGTTTATTAAAGACTGTTTACGTTTAGTCGTGCCTCTAGCATGCTTCCTAGACAGCGTTTCATGACAAAGTGTTGATGTGTCCCTGATTTTACACCGTTTACAATTTAACTTTTTTTTTTCCCTCAGTTTACTAAATTTAGGCTCACTTTAGAAAGATGTATGCAATGCCTTGTGGGAAATTGAAAAATTGAAAATATATTTATATCTCTTGTATAGGCTCTGTCATCTCATCGAGCTTACCTCCTTAGTGCGCGAATCCCTACCAAGGTAAGAGTTTCTTGGTTCTTGTTATCAGTTTTAAGTATTTGCTTTTGTAGTCACAAAACAATTTTAAGCTGTTTTTGTTATTTTTTACTCAACATTAATATTTCTCAGTATTCCAGTGATAATGTCACGTACGCTGTATTTTATGTCTTGTCTCTGTTTTCATGTACCATATACAGACTCTTTTATCTGTCAGTCTAGCCTTGACTCACCCTTTTGTCATCTTTTTATTCATTTATTTGCAAAAATGCATGTGCAATAAGATCAGCCACAAAAAAAAACAAACAAAAAAAAAACTGTGTCCATGCACTTTTTTTATAACTAATTTTTCACTGTTATGTCTTTAGTAAATCCTTTAGTCTTTAGTAAAAACAAAAAAAAAACAAAAAACAAAACACTTTAAAGACAGTTTGCAGTGACATAAGTTGTTAGTAAATCTGGCCCTCAGAATCCAACAAAACGTTAACATGGATACATGGATTTACCGGTATGAAAATTATGATGTAATGTCAAATCTATTATGCACATATATCAAATCAAAATTCTAATAAATTCATTACTGAAAATTATTGGCAAGAATTAATTTTCAGTAGAATCATGACCCCAAGAACCACACTTTCCAAATGATTCCCACTCATAATAGAAAGTCACATGTGCACGCACACAAACAGCACTGACAAGTCTTCATTTGAACTAAATACTATAAAACAATAAAAACTATAAAGCAAGCCTTATTATATGTTATAACTTAAAAACAATCCCTGCTGATGTTCTAATATTAGAATTATATATTTTTCCTCCTCTGTTGTGTTGTAACACCACTTTTTTGGGGCATTTATTCATAGTGTTACTCTGTTATAGGTAGAGCAGACTTTCAATTATCTTGAGATTCAAGGCATCACATGTAACAAGCCTGCACAGGTAAGAAATTACAGTTACTCTCAAATGGTCTGATTTATGTACCATTTTATGGTCTGGTTAATGTGCCATATATATAAAAAAGTTTTTTTCATCATATTCTGTACAGACAAAAGTCATTTACAGAGTTTTGTGGTGTTTATTTGATGTTTAGTCCAATGATGTTTATTTTTCTTGTGTTTTTTGCCTATGGTGATGTTGTGTAACAGTTTGCAGTAGAATATGACCGAGGTCAGATATCTCTTAAGATGGCATCTACAGAGGAGGTGAATGAGGTGGTTGGCCACATAGGAAGCTGTGTGAAGAAAATCTGTCCCGGCCTGCCTCCTCTGTGAGTATAATAATAATACCAAATAGAAGAAAACATGAGAAAATGGTGGAGTCAGTGTTTGTTTATATACACCCACAGGCCACTTTACTAGATACACTTTGCTAATACTAGGTTGGACCCCCTATTGTCTATTTATTGTGGCATAGATTCTACAAAGTGCTGTAAATTTTTTGGTCCATTTTAACATCAAGTAATTGCTGGATATGATGCAGTGTTTCCCCTAGGTTTACATCGTTGTGGTTTGGGGTCTTTGGTGCCAATGGTACTTTTTATTCGGTACTCTCTGTGTAATAACAGAACATTAGTGAAAAAGCAAATCAGAAATTCTTAGTTTCAACATTTTGAACAATAGGGCCCTACAGTCTTTTTCTTTTCTTTTTTTTTTCCAGAAATTCTTGTGTTCTTTTTTTTTTGTGTTTCAATTTTTCTGATAATCAAATGAAGGCATTAAACATTTATTTATTTTTAATCAAATGAAACTCTTTCATTTTTTGGCATACAAAGAAAGGTTTACTGTTAAAATTAATATATGGAAGAAAAATTGTGTGACTATTCAGTTAAAAAAGTTTTAATAATTCTAGTATTTTTTTTCTACAGTTAAGTGGTTAATCTTGTTGTAATATTTATTTTTATCATTTACCTGTTTTATTTAAATTTGGCAGAAATAGGAATATATAAACACCTACATTATACTATAATATTAAATGTTTTATGTATATATATGTTGTAATGCTCTTTAAGCATTCATACAATAATTATGTAAAAACATTCTGACAGTACAGTACAGTACAATTGTTTTTCTTTCTTAAACACTGACAATGAGCTGAAAAGGATTAGGAGTTAAAAAGATCCCTTATCCTATGACTCCATCTGGTGGTCATCTTTGGTATTACAGTCCTCATCTGCTAAGTTGTGATGTATGATATTTTTCATGTTTTTTGGGCATCTGAGCTAGATACAACTTTGAAACTAACCATGTTTCCTAAGAATGACTCATTCTTCATATTTAAAAAGTTTCTCGTTGCTCGTTCCTGCTTGGAGGAGTATGAATTTATTTATAGCCTGATTTTCCAAAAATCCACATTCAAATTAAAATAGCAGACTTTCTGTTAATGGGCGTAAATTAGAAAGTTGTCCGGCTTGATGAGACTAATATACATACCGAGTTTGGTGTCTATAGCTAAAACTAACCCCCCAACTTTTAACAAAAGGTGGCGCTGTAGAGCGCCTCTTCCACGCCCATTTATGAGCTTTTGACAGTGTCTAGCTATCATTAATACTGATGTGTGTGTTGAGTTTCATGAGAATCTAAGCTTTTTAAATGCCCCAAAAACACATGTAACAAATGTTAAAGTTTGACACGTTGCCATGACAACAGCATTTAATGTATCAATGACCCCTTTACAGATTGTCATCGGCCGTGTTTTTACATTATTCTGAAGTTTGAAGCAAATCCAGTAAAATTAAGAGGCTGCTTTAAAAGCATTCTGAAAACGACACACTTCCTGCTGCCAGTTGGTGGCGCTGTAACTTTGATTCCTAATAGTCACATCTATGCGATTGGTATCATACAAGAAACAAACTCCTGAAGTTTTATCAGAATCAGACAATGTGTGCAATAGTTATTAGCCAGTTCCTGTACTAAAGGTCTTCTTGCCCTCTAAGAGGTATCCCAGCTGGCATTTTAACGTGGAGTCAGCGTTGAATCAACGTCAGGTGTCAGTGTTGGATAACCGTTGGATTTTGTTTAGATTTTGCAAATCGAATCAACGTTGAAATAGCAACGTCATTCCAATGTCACGTTTGTCAACATAGGTGAATTTGCCAACATTGAATCAATATTGATTTTTGTTTAGATTTTGCAAATCCAATCAACGTTGAAATAGCAACGTCATTCCAACGTCACGTTTGTCAACATAGGTGAATTTGCCAACATTGAATCAATATTGATTTTAGTTTAGATTTTG
>JAHKKF010536477.1:0-40997 GCA_019740295.1 Labeo calbasu | reverse complement strand
GCACCTGTAGAGCGGCCATGACTCAGCTGTGTAAAGACGGAAATGCAAATTTATTGAACTTGGATCCATGAGTAAAGAAATATTAGTATTATGTTCACTAAAAGCACAGATTTGAATTAAGTTCATACAACAGTATTTACATAAAAAGTCCCATTTTTGAGTTTTCTCAACTCATTTTTTTAGCGTACATTTTACACTATATTCTCTGTAGTATTCAGTAAGTTCTAAACTGGTATTTCATTCCAAACAACCAATCATTCAAAATACTGTTTTTTTTTTGATTTATGATTTGTTAGCATACATTATTATGTCATCACAGGAATATCCTGCTCCGCCCTGTAACCTCTACAAGTGCATCAGATGGAGGTTTAATGCGATTCAAAGACCTGCTGTGCTCCTTCCAGACCCTCACACTGTTTGACTTTGGCCGGCGTGAAGATGAGACGCTCTTGGCTGAAATCCTCACTCCGATATCCAAGCGCAGTGGCTCGGCGCCCGGTGACTCAACCTTTAACTGCTCGCCAGTGCAGGAAAAAACTGAAAAACAAACAGCAGCCGTGTAGTTTATTAGCACCCACTCCCGCTGATACCAAATAACCTGATTAAATCTGCCCGTTACAGCCAGACGATATATTTACCTTGTTCAGTCTGGAATTTATCTCACTTGCAGCAAAATCAATCACTTCACTAGAGTATTAATACAAGTGCTTTAGGAGTAACGGGTTAAATAAACCAACGATAATTACTGAGCTGTGCATCAAGTCAACGTGACAACATAAGTGTCACACTGCAAAAAATACTTTTCTTACCTAGATTTTTTTGTCTTGTTTCCAGCCAAAATATCTAAAAAAAATTAAGTCAAGGAGGACAAATAAAGTCAAAATTAAATTTTGAAACAAGCAAAATAATCTGCCAACGGGGTAAGATAAATAATCTTTGTTTTCTGCTTGAAATAAGATTATTTTGCTTACCCCATTGGCAGGTTATTTAGCTTGTTCTAAGCAAAAACTCACTAAATTTATAATTTTTAAATAATAATTTTTACCTGTCTAGATTTATTTTGTTGTTTTTAAATATTTTGACTGGAAACAAGTCTAAAAATCTAAATAAGAAAAGCATTTTTTTTTGCAGTGCGAGATACTTTTTACAGTGTTGAGATACTGTAATAGTTTTTATTAATATTTTGAATTTTTACGAGTCTTATTTCAACATTTTCTGTTTTGATTTTAATTTTAGTTGTTTGTTTTAGTCAATTTTAGTAGTTAATGCAGATGTGTGTGTGTGTGTGGGGGGGGGGGGTCATTTTTATTTCATAAAATTAAACAATTAAAATGATAAATGTTGAAAAAAAACCTAACTAAAATAAAACGTTTTTATTATATTTTATTTTATGTAACAAATGTTTTCCTATGGTTTTAGTTAAATATAATAACTGTGCAACAAAATCCATTTAACTTATATAAAACAGTGTCATTTTTAATATGCAACATGATTTTCAACAAGAAACAGAAATAGGATGAGACTTTATAAATTGAAAACACACTGCAAAAAATATTTTATTAGAATTTTTGTTTTGTTTTTCATTACAAATAATCATTTAATTGAGAAGCAAAATTAATTAAAATATTAAGCCTTGCTTAGTTAAAAAATATACCTAGATTAAATAAGTTTATGATTAAAACGAGGGAAAAAATGTTTAAATTAAGCTTATTTTTTGAACCCCATTGATATATATTTATTTCATGTTTTTAAGCATAAACTCACTTTTTTGTGACTCAAATTTTAATACATTTTTAATATTTAATGTCATTTGCTGTCAGTTTTTTTTAATGTAAATTAAGTTTATTTTTGACCCCACTGATGTTTTTTCCCCTTTTTTAAAGTATAAACTCACTTAGTTATTATCAGTTTTTCAGTAAATAAGATATCAAATATAATACTTCAAATCATTTTGCTCAAGTAAAAATTTTTAGGAATTTTCTGTATTGGAAAACAAGACAATAATAATAATTATTATTATTATTTTTTGCACTGTAGATGCAATCATGAAAAATGGACATTTTATACTAGAACTGCTAGTAGAGTCTTATTTTTGAAAACTAAAAGGTTTTGATGATTTCAGCTGAATAGGAAGGTTATTTTAGAGATAAACTATGAAAACAAACATATGAGTGAATCATCGTGAATAAGACCAGAAAGTAAATGGAAAAATGATTTTAAGGCCTGTGAGTGAAATACTGAAACTCAGACACTGTGTGACCTAGAAAATACACACTCAAGAAATATGTTGCAGACTGTGTTTATGTGTTGTATTGGATTCTGAGTGACTCAGTTAATACTAGTCTGTGACTCAGTCGTTGCAGTTAATTCACCACCTACATGATGTGTCATGTCTCCTGTTCTGTTGTGATGGAGATCGGTCTGATGTGGCAATAAGCGGCGCGGAGTCTTCACTTACTTCTTGTGGCGTTTTTCAGCCTGGCATTGGTGTTATATAACTAGCCGAGTGCAATTCATCAGCAGTCTGTCCTATTATCAGAACATGTGAGGATGATAAACACTGTATTAGTATGCGCTGTTGGCTTTTCCAGTCAGCCGCGTCGGTTCTTCTCTTACGTGGAGATGAAAAACTACTGGCATGCCAGATATTAACCCCTTTTATGTAACAGAGGTTATGCATAATCATCCACTTACATTCAGCCGGCGCTCGGCCTCATGGACGCTCAGAGTTTTTATGAGCATTTCAGGGACGGTTTTCTAGGCACATCCTCCGGCCTGCTGCGATTACGTGATCAGATTAGCGAGCAAGTGCAGCGAGCCGAGAAATTAGCATGTCATATGCAGAACACAACATGAGGCTAACAACGTTTCTGTGTTTTTAGGTTACCATCACTGGAAATAATTCAGACACTTCAGGCGTACTTTTTAAAAATGTCTGAATCTCATTGCAACTAGAGGAGTAAATTTTGTGGACAAAACTTTGTTGCTAGCATGTTGCTAGTGTGTTACATGTTTTTTTTACATGATTAGCATGTTGCTACCACATTTTTAAGAATTAGCGTGTTTTTAGGATGTTGTTAACATGATTAGAATGTTGCTAGCATCTTTCTAACATGATTAGAATGTTGTTAGTGTGTTTTAGCATGATTAGCATGTGGCTAAAACATGTTTTTAGCATGATTACCATATTGTTAGCATTTTTCTATCATGATTAGCATCTTGTTAGCATGTTGGTAGCATCTTTCTAACATGATTAGATTGTTGTTAGCATGTTTTAACGTGATTAACATGTGACTAACATGTTTTTAACATGATTAGCATATTGTTAGCATTTTTCTATCATGATTAGCATCTTTTTAGCATGTTTTAGTATGTTTCTAACATGATTAGCATGTTAACATGTTTTACGCATGATTAAGCCTGTGTCTTGTTTTTAGCATGTTGTTAGCATAATGATCATGTTGGTAGCATATTTCTAAAATCATTAAAACATTGTCAGTGTGCTTTACCATGCTTAGCATGTTGCTAACACTTTTTTATCATGATAAGCATCCTGTTTGCATGTTTAGCATGTTTTTTTACATGATTGGCATTTGGCTAACATTTTTTTAACATGATTAGCATGTTGTTAGCATTATTAGCATGTTGGTAGCATATTTCTAATATGATTAAAACATTGTTAACATATTTTACCATGCTTAGCATGCTGTTAACATGTTTTTAGCATGATATGTTTCTATCATGATTAGAATGTTAGCATGTTTTTGGCATGATTGCCATGTTGCTAGCTTGTTTTTACAATGTTGTTAGCATGATAAGCATGTTGGTAGCATCTTTCTATTGTGAACATGATTAGCACGTTAGCACATTTCTATCATGATTGGCATTTTAGCATTTATGAGCATGATTAACATGTTCCTACCATGATTGGCATATTGTTAGCATCTTAACATGTTGCTAACATGTTTTAGCATGTTGTTAACATGATTAACATGTTGCTAACATCTTTCTAACATCATTAGAATGTCGGCGTGTTTTAACATGAGTAGCATGTTAGCATGTTTCCTAATGATTAACATGTTTTTGGATGATTGACATGTTAACATGTTGCTAGCATGTCTTTAAACATGATAAGCATGTTCCTAACATTGTTAGAATGTTGCTAGCGCTATTGTTAGCATGTTTCTATCATGATTAGCATGTTGCTAACATGTTTTTAGCATGATTAGCACATTGTTAACATGTTTCTATCATGATTAACATGTTGCTAGCATGTTTTAGTAGTAATATTTCACAATTTTACAGTTTTTCTGTATTTTTAATCAAGTCAGTGCAGCCTTGGTGGGCAGAAGAGACTTTTAAAGGCGTCAAAAAATAATTTCAAACCTTTGTTTTGAGGTCTGTATATTAGAAATTGCACTTATGTAAAGATGTATTTGTGCATATGATATATAGTAATCTCTCTCTCTCTCTCTGTGGTTGTCAGGTGTGTAGAGTGAAGTGGAGGGAGGCTCATGGCTTCATTATGGGGCCTGGGCCGGCTGGGGTGGCTGGGACTGGTTTTGGCCCTGACGGCCGTCCCGTGCGCGGGCTGCCCTCCTCGCTGTGACTGCGCGGCGCAGCTCCGCTCCGTGTCCTGCCAGCGAAAGCGCCTGTCCGGCGTCCCGGAGGGCATCCCGACAGAGACCAGGCTGCTGGACCTCAGCCGGAACCGCTTGCGCTGGGTGGCTCCGGGAGATCTGGCTCCGTACCCGCGTCTGGAAGAACTGGATCTGAGCGAGAACCTCATCAGCACGCTGGAGCCCAACGCCTTCGCCAGCCTGCAGGCCCTGCGGACGCTGAGACTCAGAGGAAACCAGCTGAAGCTCGTGCCCATGGGAGCCTTCGCACGACTTGCCAACCTCACCACGCTGGACTTGAGTGAAAACAAGATCGTCATCCTGCTCGACTACACCTTCCAGGATCTGCGCAGTCTCAAAAACTTGGAGGTTAGTCTCTTTAAGTCACTTGGAAGACAACTTCTCTTCGTTCTAGGACAGTGTTTCCCAAAAACTAAAAGCATGCTCATTCATTTTCAGTATTTAACTGAAATCTTAAAAAAATATTTTATTTCAGCTATTTTCCAGGGAAACATTTTTCATTTTCTATTTTCATATAGTTTAACATGTGTACTAAAATAACTAAAACTAAAACTGAAAGTGTTATTTTAGTATCAATGAGATGGATATTTTTGTTTTGTTTTTATTTTAATTTGTCGTTTTTTATTGTCGTTTTTATTTGTATATATATATTACTTCCATTTTAGTTATTTTAGTACATTGTTAAAATGAGAAATGTTCTTAAAAAAAAACTTAAACCTATTTTATTTCAGATTTCTGAAATAAAATAGGTTTAAGTGGTTTTTTTATAGTTTATTATTTTTCACTCAGCATTTATTTTATTTCAAGTAACATTTATTTATTTATTTTTTTTTTTTACATTTTTTTAATTTATTTATTGTTTTTATGGTTTTAATTTTAGTTAACTATAATAACCCTGAGCTGAAATAAAAATGAATAAAAACCATATAAGAATAAATAAATAAATAAATAAATCAGAAACTACTAAAAATGACAAAAACACAAAATAAAATTAATTTATATTTTTCTCATATTTATTTTTTTTATTTTTCTTAAAGTTCTTTAAGCTATTTTTGTGCTTTTGTCATTTTTATTAGTTTTTTTTTATGTCTATATATATGTAATTACCGTTTTAGTTATTTTAGTACATTTTTGGCAACTATCTGAATTAAAATTTTATTTATTTATTTTTTAATGGTTTTAATTTTAGTCAACTATAATAACCCTGAGCTGAAATAAAAATGAATAAAAACCATATAAAAATAAATAAATCAGAGACTACAAAAAAATGACAAAAACACAAAATAAAATTAGCAAAACTTTAACTGAAAACAGAAAATATACAAATAAAAACTAATTCAAAATAGTAATAAAAGCTATTATAATATCTCTGAAATGCTAATAATTAAGTTTTAATGTGAAATGTAAAAAATGTAACAAAAAAAGAATTTACATGAAGCATTGAGGACGTAAATATTTATTTTTTAATATTTATTTTTTATTTTAATAAAAATTCTACATTATTACACATTTTATATATATTTATTTTTTGCTTAATATATACACACACCAGCTCATGATATTTTTATTACCAGCTCATGCTCTATTTTTACAGTGTAGAGCAACAACAAATATATACATTGCAAAACATGATGCAATAAAAAACTATTCCCTTAAATGCAGTTATAATAACGATTCTGTCCTTATTTTCCAGGTGGGTGACAATGACTTGGTCTACATCTCTCATAAGGCTTTCTCAGGATTGATCGGTCTGGAAGATCTGACCATCGAGAGGTGCAACCTGACGTCCATATCCGGCCAGACTCTGTCTTACCTGCGTAACCTCGTCACCCTGCGACTGCGACACCTCAGCATCTCCGCCCTCGAGGACCAGAACTTCCGCAAGCTGTCTGCGCTGAGAGGCCTGGAGATCGACAGCTGGCCGTACCTGGAGTACATCTCGCCGCTGAGCTTCCAGGGCCTCAATCTGTCCTGGCTCTTCATCACCAACACCAACATCAGCTCCGTCCCGTCGGCCTCCTTCAGGAACCTGGCCTACCTGACGGCCCTGAACCTCTCCTACAACCCCATCTCCACGCTCGAGTCCTGGGCCTTTCGAGACCTCATCAGGTCGGTTTACATGGAGTTTATGTGTTTACTTGCAAGTCATGTGAACGTGTGAATCTAATGGGTTGATCTGTAAATTAGTTCATGAATCTCTAAACATGCAAGTATTCAAGCTTCATCTGCTTAAATGGGAAATTAATTTGCAAAGATTACATAACTTCAGTGTGTCAGATTCACAATAAATAAGGTTTATTAAGATGTTATGCTAGCAAACTGTATTTACATTTAGGCATTTAGCAGATGCTTGTATCCAAAGTGACTTACAAAAGAAAAACAAGCAATTAATCAAAGAGCCAACAATATTTCTAATACAATGCCAGGTTTATTAGACAACTAGATGAGGAAACCAAGAGGGAAAATGCAGATGAGAAAAGGATTTATAATAAATAAATACATAAACATTTTTTGTGAGTGTGTGAGAAAAAAAGTAGTATTGTTACTAAATATATGTAGTATTTTTGTTGTATTTTAGTTAAAGTCTTGCTCTGCTTTTTGTCGGTTTTACTGTTTTTGTATTTAATTTTTAACTCAAGTGTTTTTTAATTAATTCATTTATTAATAATTTTTTTTTTCATATTTTAAGTCTTTTTTTAGTTTATGTTAACTGCTTATATTTTCATTTTTATTTCAGTTTGTTTAACCTTTTTCAGATTTATTTTTTATTACACACACACACACAGTATTTTTTATTTTATTTTAAGTTTCATTTTGTAATATTACTAATTTTCTTGTTTTAATTTTTTAAATGTTTATTTTTTTATTTTTATATTTATTTTTTCATTGTACTTTTGTTAACATCTTAGTAATTTCGCAATTGTAGTATTTTTTAAAATGTCTATATATATGTATATGTATATATAATATTATATAATTATTATATATATTGATTTTTATTTATTTTTTATTTTATTTTATAGTTTTTGTCAGGGTTTTTTATATTGGTTTTATTAGTATTATAATATTTATATATATTAAATTGAAAAATTAAATAAAATAGTTTTTTTTTTTTCTCCGATTTAAATTATTTTTAAGTATGCGTCTTTAAATTTTCATTTTTTTTTTTAGTTTAGTTATTTTCAGTTTAAACAATTATATGTCAGGCTTATAGTTTTTGTCAGGGATTTTTTATATTGGTTTTATTACTATTATAATATTTATATATGTTAAATTGAAATGTTATATTGAAAGATTTTTTATAGTTTTAATAATTTGTTTTAATGTTTTTTTTCTCAGATTTTAAATATTTTATTTTTAAGTATGTGTATTTAATTTTTAATTTTTTAATTTTTACTCCGATTTTAATTTGTTAAAGTATGCGTCTTTAAATTTTCATTTTTTTTGTTTTAGTTTAGTTATCTCCAGTAATTTCCAGTTTTAACAATTACATGTCAGACTTGTTTTTGTCCGTTTTATTTATTTATTTATTAGTTGGTTTTGTATAGTAATAAAGAGAGAGCACTTTTTATTTTTTTCATTTTTATTTTAATTTTAGTTAGTAATTTTTTGTAGTTTTTTTATTCATTTATTTCTGAATGTTTATCCATTATTTCCTTTTTTGAAATCTGTATATTTAATTAGTTCATTTTCAGTTTTAGTAGTTTAAGTATTTAATCTAAAAAACAAATGTTTTATATTCTGTTTTTATTTGCTTTTTATGTTTGATTTAATGTTTATATTTTCTGCTTTTATTTCAATTTTAGTAATAGTAATTTTGTTGTAGATTTTTGTCAGTTTTATTTATTTATTTATTTGTTGGTTTTATATTAGTAAAATTAAATATTGTAGGTTTTATTTATTTATTTATTTTCCTTTTTAAAATCTGCATATTTAATTAGTTTATTTCGTTTATTTTCAGTTTTAGTAGTTTAAGCATTTCAGCTGAACAAGTTTTATATTCTGTTTTTATATTGGTTTTATTACTATTATAATATTTATACATGTTGAATTTAAATATTATATTGAAAGATTTTTTATAATATATTTTTAAATTGTTTGTTTTAATTTTTTTTAAGTATGCGTTTTTAATTTTTCATTTTTGTAGTTATAGTTTCGTTATTTTCAGTCATTTTCATTTTTAACAATTGTATGTCAGGCTAGTCAAATGCATGCAAATGATGCTAAAAACAAAAGCAATGGCTCTGTGAAAAAGGCAGGTCGTTATTCCACCTTTCAGTCCTTTAGTCAACATATTATGTGTTATCACATCAAACATTCAGCTCAATAAAACCACATTAATTGCATTCACAATAATGATCCTGTCGTTGTTTTGCAGACTGAAGGAGCTACACATGGTCAGCACCAACCTGCTCACCGTGGAGCCTCACGCTCTCGGAGGTTTGCGTCAGATCCGAGTCCTGAATCTGTCCAACAACGATCTGGTGACGCTGGAGGAGAGCTCCTTCCACTCGGTCAACAGTCTGGAGACGCTCCGGGTGGACGGGAACCCGCTGTCCTGCGACTGCCGTCTGCTGTGGATCCTGCAGCGCAGACGCACCTTAAACTTCGACGGGAAGATGCCGGTGTGCGCCGGACCGCCGGAGGTTCAGGGTTACCTGTTGAGCATGTTCACCGATTCGGCACTGTTCGACTACTTCACCTGCCAGAAGCCGAAGATCCGCAACCGGAAGCTGCAGCAGGTGACGGCGCACGAAGGCCAGCCGGTGTCGTTCCTGTGCCGCGCCGAAGGAGAACCGACTCCGGCCATCATCTGGATTTCGCCGCAGAGGAGGAGAATCACTTCCAAAAGCAACGGCAGGATTACGGTCCTCCCCGGCGGGACGCTGGAGATCCGTTACGCGCAGGTCACGGACAGCGGCACGTACATCTGCATCGCCAGCAACGCGGGCGGCAACGACACCTACTTCGCCACGCTGACCGTCAAAGGGCAGCCGGTGGATTCGGCGCTCTTCGTCAACCGCTCGTTGTACGCGGTGGACTTCAACGACACCGGACTCAACAGCACGCGCGTTTTCCTCAAGTTCACGCTGGATTTAACCACCATCCTCGTGTCCACGGCCATGGGCTGCATCACCTTCCTGGGCGTGGTGCTCTTCTGCTTCCTGCTGCTGTTCGTGTGGAGCCGCGGGCGCGGACAGCGCAAGAACAACTTCACGGTGGAGTATTCGTTCAGGAAGACCGAAGGACCCACCACCACCGGCGGATCCGGAGGAACGCGCAAGTTCAACATGAAGATGATATGAAACAACGCAGCCAGGGGCCCCCTGGGAGAAGCATAAACGCCCAACGCTAACACACACACGGTGCTGAATCGCAGAAATACACGCGCCCTATGATCTGACGAACGTGGCCGCCTTGCAGTGTTATTGCAGTATTGATAATATAAGGTTATATTTATATTTATAAATGGTTTGCTATTTTTATATTCTTTTTGCTTTTTATTTTTGATTTCAATTTTACGTTTTTGTTTAAGTTTTTAAAGAATTTATTTATTTTTCAATTTTATTTTAATTTTTGTTAGTTTTTGTAATTTTGTTGTAGGTTGTCAGTTTTATTTATTTATTTATGAATGTTTTTTTTCTTTTTTAATTTTTCTGCCTTATTTTTTCTTATATTTACTTAGTTTAGTTATTTTCAGTTTTTTTTTAGTAGTTTAAGCATTTCAACTAAACAGATGTTTTATATTCTGTTTTTATTTTTTATTTAATTTTTATTATTATTTGCTTTTATTTTAATCTTAGTTACAGTAATTTTGTTGTATGTTTATGTTGGTTTTATTTATTTATTTCGTAGTCATGTTTATATTAGAGATTTTTTTTGTTGTTTCAATTTTAGTTCGTTTTTGTAATTTTTTTTTTAATCTGTATATTTAATTTGTTTATTTTCAGTTTTAGTTCCGTTATTTTAGTTCAACTGAACAACAGATGTTTTACTTTTTTTTTTTTTTCATTTTGCTTTTTATTTTTGATTTTATTAATTTCAGTTATAGTAACTTTTTATAGGTTTTTGTCAGTTTTATTTATTTCTTAATCAGGTTTATATTAGAGAATTGTTTAATGTTTATATTTTTCCTTTTTAATTTTAATTTTAGTTTTTGTATTTTTAATAAAGAGAGAGGTTTTTTATAGTTTTCATTTTTATTTTTTATTTTAGTTAGTAATTTTTGTAATTTATAATTTTTTTAAAATCTTTTTTTCACTTTTTTGCTTTTATTTTAATTTTAGATATAGTAATTTTGTAGCAGGAAGTTTTTTTGTCAGTTTTATTTATTTATTTCTTAGTCAGGTTTATATTAGAGAATTGGTTTTTAATTTTTATATTTTTCCTTTTTTATTTAAATTTTAGTTTTTATAATTTTGTTGTAAGTTTTATTTATTTATTTATTAGTTGGTTTTATGCTAGTAATAAAGAGTTTTTTACATTTATATATATATATTTAAGTTGAAATGCTTAAACTACTAAAACCGAATAGTTTTTTATTTGAAATTCTGTTTTCAGTTTGACTGAAAAGTTTTATAAGTATTAGTTTTTAAGTATTATAATTATTATTATTATATAGAGAGTACATTTAGTACATTTTAGTAATTTTGTATGTTTTTCGATAATAACACTGCAACCTTGTCCTCACAGCCTTTCTGCAGCTGGTGCTTAAACAATACAGTAACAAATAGTGACTTTTTAGCACTTTTTGTCAATTTAAAGACCTCAGATCTGCATTTAATGAGTTTCCTTTCAACCCTTGTTTAACGCATTGTTAACTGGTAAAGCGCTTTCCCCTTTACAGAGAAAATTACAATTCGAGAAGCAGCCACAGTGTCATCCTTGTGCAGCTATTGGAATGACTTATGAAAAGTAATGGCATGTAAATTAGCTCTTTAGTATTAATTAGCATAGTAATTTAAACACAAATAAGCCGAGGCGATTTCCATAATGCGCTCTAATGCAACGCCCACTTTCGCCAAACCACAGCTGAGACGAGACAAGAAAATAAATTAGACCTGAATTCACAAATTGTAATGGTATGTTTGGTTTGCATTGAACAGACAAACATGCAAACCACCAAAAAAAGTCATTCCACCTTTATGTTGGCGTTCTGCGATGAGCACCTGTGTGAGTTGGGACAAACGCACCGGCCGCGTCCAGCGACCGTCAGCCAGAAACGCTGCGTTTACGAAGCCCAGCTTTGTGTTCTGGCTGAACGGCGCTCGCTTTTAACGAGCATAGACCGGGCTGACGAGGGGTCGCGTGAGGTCAGGGCTGCCGCTTACCCACAATCCCCCTCGATCAGCCTCGGTCCACGCACACGCCGACAACCCGCTGGCCTTCATGGGGGGAGGCAGCATCGGTGTCGGATCCGCTAGACGTCAGGAACTCAGAAACACACACACACACACACACCAAAAACACTAGAGCCATATATTTACAAGAGGTTTACAGCAATAGTGCACATCTTCTGTTTGCAATAACTGCATATTTTATTTTTCTACTCAGCCTCTGTGGAGTCATTTATGCATTTATGAGTAATAAGTGCATTTATGCACAGTTATTGTTTATTCATTGGCTTCACTGTGAATTCATTTTCTGTTTCACAAGCACTAATTTGCTATACAGTGGAATTGCACAGGATATAGATTTGCATGCATACACAGATACGACGCACGGTTTTCTCTGGTCCTGACGCTCTTTGCATTGGCGGCCGGTGCGTGAACGTCTCTGCTTCTCCTGCCCAGTCCGAACCCCCATGTCATTTCCCATCATCCCCCCCGACTGGGTCTCAATGAGGGAGGGTTCCTGGCTGGTGACCACGGATGTACATGAAATCATGTCACCCATCTAGTCCATGTGTCTTTGACTGTAGAGGGTATTCTGTGTTTATTATATTCAGATCATTTGTTTATAATGTGTTTTTGTACTACTTTCACTTGTTTCTTTTTTTTTTTTTTTGGTGTTTTCAAAAAAGTCAACTGAAATTGCAACAGAATCTGTTCTCAACATCGCAGCCTTTTAAAAAAAAAATGCATTGTGTAAATTGAACAATAATAATTAGTTCACTGATTAACCAATCAAATGAACCGGCAGCTGGTGTTGAAATCAGATTCGTTAACCAATAAGCTATAAGAGCCATAAACGAAGAATGTTCTAACTTAAACTCACCTGTGCTGGAGTGTGTGCAATATGACAAATACAGTCAAACCTGCTGGATATCACCTTCATAAGGACATTAAATAGCAGATTCTACTACACTGTAAAAAATAAAAAACACAAGTCAGCTTAAAATAATTTGTTACCCTGCTGCCTTAAAATTTTAAGTTTTAAGTCAACTAAAATAAGTTTATTCAACTTGAAATGTTAAGTTGTACTAAGTAACAACTTAGATATTTGTGTTTGCTAAACTTAACAGATGGGTAAATAACCCAGCTGCCTTAAAATTTTAAGTTGATTCAACTCAAATATCAAATATCTAAATTTTCACTTAGTATAATTTAACATTTCAAGTTGAATAAGCTTTTTTTGAGGTTGACTGAACTTAAAATTTTAAGGCAGCCAGATTACAAATTATTTTAAGTTGACTCAACAAATTGTTTTTTACAGTGTACACTTTATTTAAAAAAAAAAAAAAAAAACATTTTTGTTACTTGAAATAACGTGTTTAAGAACTAAAGCATTTTTAACTAGTGGCCAAGGCAACATTTTCCATTTCAATTTAGTCTAAATTGATAACTAAAACAAAAACTGAAATAAAAATGTATAAAACTATAGACATGTTTAAAATAAAAAGCTAAGAAACAAACAAAAACTATAAAAATTGGCAATTTTGTTGTATAAATTTGTAAAGTATTTCCTAAAATTAAAATGAAAAATATAAAAACCAATTCATAATATTAAAGAAAACTACAATTAGTGTCTCAATGGAAAAAAAAAAAAAATACAGGTAAAACACCTGTTGAAAAATCAATAGGAAAAATAACTTCATATTAATACAGTAAATTGCCTTAGTTTTATTTAGTTTATATATATATATATATATATATACACTACCGCTCAATAGTTTGGGACTTGTAATGTTTTTTAAAGAAGTCACTTATGCTTGTCAGGACTGCATTTATTTGATCAAAAATACAGAAAAAAAACAATAAAACTGCAAAATGTTATTACAATATAAGATAATGATTTTTATTTTAATATACTTTAAAATATAATTTATTCCTGTGATGCAAATCTGAATTTTCATCAGCTGTTACTCCAGTCTTAAGTGTCACATGATTCTTCAGAAATCATTCTAATATGCTGATTTATCAATATTGGAAACAGTTGTGCTGCCAAATATTATTTTGGAAGCTGTGATTCTTTTTTTTCAGGATTCTTTGATGAATAACAAGTTAAAAAAAAACAGCATTTATTTAAAATATAAATATTTTCTAACAATGTAAATCTATCGGTAGTGTATGTTGTTAGAAAATATTTATATTTTAAATAAATGCTGTTCTTTTTAACACATTCATCAAAGAATCCTGAAAAAAATGTATCACAGGTTCCAAAAAATTATTATATTTTAAATTATGTTAAAATAAAAAACATTATTTTATATTGTAATAACATTCTGCAGTACTATTGTTTTTTTGGTTCTTTATTGTTTTTTTTTGTTCTTTATTTTTTATCAAATAAATGCAGTCTTGATAAGCATAAGATACATTAAATTAAACCAGTCATTTCTTTCTAATTATTTGTGAAATTTATTAGCAATTTCTGAGTAAAAATTGCACTGTAAAAAAAATTAAATACATTTATTTTAAATAAATAAAATAAAACGTGCAGAAATTAAAATAAAATAAAATAAAATAAAAAATACTAATAAAACTAAGACAATTACTGCAAATACTGTATATGAAGTTATGTGTTTTATATACAACTGTGGAAAATTATTTTTAAAGTATAATCCTCCTGACTAAATTTGTAAATTTGTACAGTTCTTATTATCAGTCAGATATTATGTCCAGGTTGCATTGTTGTGTTCTACTGAAACACTGTTAGTAATGAAGGTTTATCAGACAGTCAGAGGCTTTGGGCAAAAAGCTGAATGTTTGATGCTCCATTGAGCTTGACTTACATAATAGACTGAGAGCAGAGACTCACACACAGCCCTGGAGTGATGCTTGTTATGCTTTACTAACAGTAGACATAGACTATGCTCTCTTCAACAATCAAGTGAACTAAATAGGCACCTAGACACTTAGACAGCACCTTTTAAAGAATCAGTTTTAAGCAGAAGGTAGTGATTCTGCGTTCTAGATTACTTGTTTTGGTCTACTTCCAAAAGTGGGCCTCTAAAATAAATAAATAAATATATTAAAAATATATATTTAATTGGACCCATCACAATGCATTATGGTGTTGCTTTATAGACAAAAAAAGTACATATTTATCATGTTATTTTAGCATCATTGGTATACTATTTTGAAACACTTTTTTAAAAATATTTTCCATTTTCAGTTTGAAAGTTTTAGTAATTTTTTGTCACATTTTGTGTATGTTTAAATGTTTATATACACTGTAAAAAACACTTAGTTGAGTCAACTTAAAATTATTTGTAACCCGGGCTGCCTTAAAATGTTAAGTTCAGTCAACTCAAAAGTTTAGTCAACTTTAAATGTTAAGTTGTACTAAGTGACAACTTAGATATTTGAGTACATTCAACTTAAAATTTTAAGGCAGCTGGGTAACAAGCCCAGCTTTGAAGTTTAACAAACCAATTTTTTGTTCAGTCAACTCAAATATCTAAGTTGTCACTAAAGTTATTTGAGTTTACTGAACTTAAAATTTTGGCTCAACAAATTGTGTTTTTTGTTTTTTACAGTGTAGTTTTTATCCATTTTTATTTCAGTTTTAGTTATTTTAGTAACGTAAACAAAGCATAAATTAAAAAATGTTGCCTTGGCAAATTAAATATTGTTTTATCATGAATATGACTTTTTTTATTGGTTTAGTTCAGTTAACAAGAATAACCCCCATATATCAATCAGTATATAATATTTAATACTAAAATGCAAAAGTTTTCAACAAATGAAAATGAATGATTTCATTCATGTATTTTTTTCTTTGAAATGCAACAATATTTCAATAGAGCATTTCAAATCATCACATGAGGTTCCACGTCAGTTGTTCCCTAAGAAGGGAGCTGCCGCCGTAGACAGCAATTTGGCTCACTAGGGTTTGTAACAGAGCTCATCGCTCGTTAATTATTTGTGTAACCTGTGATGACAGTAAGTGGTTAATTTCATCTTGTAAGGACTCAGCATTATGATATTATCTAATTAGTTAAGATACACACTTGTGTTCCCGCACACGTGATAAATGGAGTGTGACATCCAGCTGGTTTGACCGCATTTCATCTTCTGAATCGGGGACAAACGAGAGTCTGATCTCGTCTGGATGAGGTGAAGTAAACATATCAGGTTTTGTGACCCTTCGCTGTTTCGTTCACTGGTTTGAAGCGTAGCTCATTGTTCTCAGACCTCACCGACATCATCCGCAGTCCGTAGGTTGGAGTCGTGGTCGTGTGAGTACAGTAGATGTTGTCCATGTGGCCTGTGATTCGATGTTGTTGATGGGTTGAACTGTTTTAGTTTAGCTCTTTCTGTTAGCGTTAGCCTCTAGCCGTGCAGTCAGTCACTGTGTTTAGGTGTGGTGATGATAGAACGAGAGATCGGAGGCTCAGCCGGGATCCATCCCGCGACCGCCCGGCTTCCTCTCAACCCTCAACCCTTCCTTTCCTCCTCACGTCACATTCCTCCCGACGCATTCACCAACCGGACGATGAACTGAAATGACCTGCCGACACTGTTCATGATCTGGATTTTTCTCTGCTGTTTAAATCAGAAAGGATTTGTAAAGTATCCTGGAGCTTATTCAATGTATTTCTTCCCTTTTCTGAATTTAATCAACATCGTTTGCAAAACGCCTGATGCGAGGTGGGCAAAATTCAGAACTTGAGAATTGGGTGTGAATTGCACAACAGGGTGTTGAATTGAAACTATAATTAGTATCTCATTAATACCAAAACCCAAAATTCCTTCTTATTAATTAATTAAGCAATAAAAAATAAATAAAATTCTGAACTTAAGAATTGGGTGTGAATTGCACAACAGGGTGTTGAATTGCAATTTATTCGATATTTTAATTGCATTTAAGAAATTCACCAGTTTTGACTAATTAGGTCTTCTTAATTAGAAATTGTAGGAAAAATGTACAAATTTCTCAACCAAAATGAGAAAATTCTCAAAACAATTAGCACACATCTAAACCAATTTAAATCTTTTATTTATTTAGTATATAAAAGCATCCTGTGTTATTTTGAATTAGATTTTTATGTTACAATTTTTGTAATTTTGTTGTGTTTTTGACATTTTAGCATTTTTTAATATGTATTTTTATTATATTTTAGATTTTAATACTCATTTTTAGTTTTAGCAACTAGCTGAAATTAAGTACGTTATATATGTGACCCTGGACCACAAAACCAGTCATAACAGTATCTTTTTTTATTGAGATTGAATTAAAAAAAAAGCTTTCTATTGATGTATGGTTTGTTTTTTGGCTGAGATACAACTATTTGAAAATACGGAATCTTCGGGTGAAAATCGCTTCCAAATGAAGTTCCTTAGCGATGCACATTAGTAATCAAATATTTATGGTACAAAATATCTTCATGAAACATGATCTTTACTTAATATCCTAATGATTTTTGGCATATTATTTTGATGCTACTTACGACTTTTTGTGGTCCAGAGTCAAATATTTAGGATTTTATTTTATTTTAAGTAATGTTTTTATTTTATTTTTAGTTAACAATAATACCCTGCAGTAAAATGAAAGTTCATTTACTAAATATATTAACTGTAAATTAAAAGAAAAAAATGTTCTATAGGTGGCATTTGAAACTTTAATTGTCAAATGTTTTGACAAATGTACCATATGTTATTTATATGATGTTCATGGCAAATACTGAAATTGTTAAAAACATTGTTAAATTCCACATTACAATTCTGCATCCTGTTTGCTACTGCACTTCAAATTCATGAACTGAATTTGATTTTAAAAGCATCTCAATTCAGTTCAGAATGATGCTCAGCCCTCCAGGCATTTACATAAGAATCTATGAATGTGTGTGATCATGTTTGAAATGTGCCAGTTCTCTGCACTGAGTCTTTCACGTGCTCTTAATCAGTCTGATGATTCTCAAGCAGTGAGAACAGCAATACGCCAATCACGTTCACCTCTAATAGATTGAGCCGCTGCTCATCAGCGCCCTCTATTGAGCGAGCCGGTGGCTCCTGACCTCCATCCAGTCCTCGCTGTCTGTCTCTCTTCCATCTTGCCTCCCAGAGCTGCATTACAAGCATCAACATCTGCCAACATTCAAGCACCAAGAATAATGAAGACGCTGCAAATGTTTAATGGTCTTCTCAATTACACTGGCTGTGTTCAGAATGGAGTACTAGCATACTGCACTGTATATACTGCATATATTTTTTTAAATAGTATGTGAAAATGTATGCAGTGTGCAATGCTAAATGTTTTAAATGGTGCTACGTTGTCAGTGCATTGCATTGTGGGATGCATTTTTCCACTGTGTGCTTGTTGTGTACTGTACATTTGAGTAAATGCGAGTTTCTTTGCAATGAGAAATAGTGTGAGTAGTATGTTATTCTGAACACAGCCACCCTCACACGTCCTCTGAGCATCATGTCGTTTCTTCATATCAAAGATAGCATGTCCAATAAAAGCTCTGCTGTCTCATCAGAGGATCTTCTTTGTGATTTCATACATGTTCTGGTGTTCAGCGTGAGAGTGTGTTCTCTCATTAGCCCAGGCGGCAGAGCAGATGCCCCCTCTTCTCCAGAAACTAGGTCTTGCGGTCCCCGGGCCCCTCATCAGTCTGGTCTCCTCCACCGTCTCCTATTGATTCGCTTATCGCCGTGCTTTATTTTACAGAAAATCCTCATTCACAACCACCGGACCCCATTATGCTCTAATTTAGAGTGTCTCTTGTGGAAAACGGTCCTTTTAATAAAACATCTGAAGTTCACAAAATGTTTCATGCTCTCATTACAGCAATGGTTCTGACCCACATACATGTTTTCGACTGTGTGTGGATCGTTAGTGCATCCGTTACATGACAGCAGTTCTCTTGTATTATTTTTTGTAGTTATTTGTACTGTTTGTCATGTAACCACGTAATTAACACTTAAGTATTAACGTAAACAACCAACCGGAACAACATAGAACGTCTTAGCATTAGCTTAAACGTGTTTGCGCTAATCGAGGATGTTGCCGTTGTGTTTTTATTAGCCTACATGGCGACATTGCTTTTGTAACTTAAAATAAATTTCGTTTTTAATAATGGTGTTTGCCATGTCACTGCTTAATTAACACCAGATATTAAAGTAAACAACCACCCGGAAGAACTGAAACTAACCATCTTCGTCGCGATTAGCGAAAATATTTTCACGCTAATCGCGATGACGGTCTTGTTTAGTATGTTTGGTTATTAAAATTATGTGTATGTAATCATATAAACATTATAAATTGTACTCGACAGCGAACTGGTGAAATGATCTGTGTTATGCTAAAGAGAGTTAAAGATATGTTCGTCTGGAATGGAGGTCAGTTCAGTCTTAACGTAATTCTCAAATCATTTTCCACATGTGAAATGAAAGAACTCCTATAAAACGCGCATGAGAGATGTATTGTAATTTTAGATGATCTATAACGTTAGTGGTATTCTGATTTTGGAAAATATGAACTTGATGTGCTCTGAGGTGATTTTGTCATGTAACTTTACTGCCATCAAGTGGTGAACCGCCAAGCCAGTGAGAATCTCCATCTGCGATTCTCAGGTTCTCAGTTTTGAAGCTCTTCACCTGCCATATGCTCAAGAATAATTTTATGCAGATATATGACTGTTAGTCCCATAATACATGGCAGAAAGTGTCACCGTTGAAAGCAGAAACTGTGTTTTTCTACCTTTCTGGTCATGATATTTATTTTGGTGGCTCTGTTCTCAGATCAGGTTTATCAAAGATATTTGTTGGCACACTGTTGGACAAAACAAAATTAGTGTTAGTGCTGTAGGATGCAGCTTTTTTAGAGTTAAATAGGATAAGATTTGAAAATTTGTGTGAAAAGAAAAGGGGGTTCCTGTCTTAAACTCAACAATTGTTAATATTTCTACTTGTAATTAGGTTCAGGAATGCTATTCTTCAGAAAGTATCCATTTGGGATCTCTGCATGCCTTGGATTTCTTTACATTTGATGACATTTTGATCCCTAAACGTGCCGAACGCATCTCTGTACTTGTGTGTCTTTATTACTCGCTGTGAGATTGGATGAAAACATCGTTTGACTCATTTGAACTCGCTGTCTGAATATGAGCCATAATCTAGTGAGATGTTTCACAGCATTCAGACTGAGTTTGTGAATATTTCAGGTATTACATGGAACACATAGAAGCCTAATCGTGCAATGTTTCTTAATGTAAAGCAATATATTCTTGTCTTTTGCTTACTTTTAAGCAAAGTCCATCCATTTATCTATAATTCAGAAAGACATGTCGTGGCAGACAAACGTTTGTCTTAAAGATTTGTGGCATTAATAAAGAGTTATTGAGCTCAGTCCTAGATATCATTGCCATGTCGTTGATATTTCAGGGCAATGTGCCATTTTCAAGCACATCACTTTCATTTGCTCATCATATGTGTTTAACCTTTGCTAAATCATCCAGGAGGGTTTACGGCACACATGATGAATGAAAGTCATCTGAAAACGCAGTTTTTAACTTGATTTGTTTTTCCATCCAATCTCACAGCAGCCTGGTCTCGTCCATTATAATGTGTATGAATGTTGTTTCAAGTGTTTATCTGTTATTTTCTATGCATATGTTTGTTTTATACTGTTTGTCTTGTAAAAAAGAGAAAAGACCTTTTATTCATAAAAGCATGTTGTACCCTGTTCACTGTCTTGGCTGTTTCTTGTCTGTTTGCATATGTTCCTGCTCATATATCTGTTCAACAGCACTGAAATCATGTATAAAAGAGGCCGGTTATTCATCTTTAGCCTTCTCTGGTAAGATTCGGCCATATAGCAGCTACATTTCTTTTTTTCACTTTTATCTCACTATTGTAAAATGCATGGATTTTAAAAACAGATTTTAAAGAAGCTATAATGTGTTTTAAAGCAGCATTACATTTAGATTTTCCCCTTCAGAATATTTTTGGTATCAGTCCTACAAAAATGGCACATGCTGACGTACTCAAATGTTTGTACATTTCTGTTACATCAGAATTTTTGATGAGTTAAATATATTAATTTTGTACCACAATGGAACTGAAGTAATGCATTTCATCATTGGAAATGTTCATATCATTGCATGTATTTATTTTGAAGTGTTTATAGTAATACCATTGCATTTATAGTCACACTAAGCGTAACACTGAAAAAATAAATAAATGTAAAATAATTACGTTTATAAGAGTCATAAACATTGATTTAATTAAAAGGTAATTTAAAAATGGCCTTATTTTTAATTGTGGTACAATGTTCCCCCTTTTCACACTTATTTTTATTTTTTATTTTTTTTATAAAAACATACCATGTCTAGAACACGACGTGAGTTTTCCAGCACAATATTAGTGTGGTGCTTCCACCGCTAGGTGTCGCTGTAGCATTGAAGTGTTTCTGTTGATTCACTCAAAAGATGAAACAAAGTGGTTTCCCCCAATTTTTTATTTACTTAATTATTCAAAACACACAATTGTATTTACCCATACTGGTCTTTTTAGTTCATTGATGTTCTGTAACAGTTATCACTCAGGTTTAGCCATCTTTAAAAGACTCGACATATGAACATACTGTAAGTAACTGTACAGGCGTTCATAACCATTGAGATCAAGACTGGGAAACGAAACGCTAAGAGAATGACGGGAGCAAAGCGCGCCAAAAGCAGTTGCGGTATATGAAACCGCTTCAGTGCCACCATTTAAAATTAGGCCTATTTTTGACTAAATCCCTAATGTAAAACATTCGAATGGAATATTATTACTTTCAGTTTCCAAGTTGGAATTTGAATGTATTGGAATGCCTGGATTTAGCCCGCGAAATGTGACCGCGCCTTTTTCTCACAGCCGAACGTTAGACCTTCCCTCAGTAATAGTAAAGTTAAACTTTGGTTTGAATTTTCTCTAGATATCAGGATAGAATCAGGAGTAACAGGAACAAAAACCAGTGCAGAAGAACAGGCGTGTGTACTGGTGAGTTGAGCGTAGGCACTTTTTTGGAGAATATTATATTTTATATGGGATTGGCGTGTGCTGTGTCTCCTCATCAGGCATTCAATCACAATACCCTGAGTCACGTGAGGATGGCGTCGTTTGAGGGGAAGTTGGCGGGAATATGAGAAGGAAATGGCGGGTTTTGGGAAGGTTCTTGCATAGCTTTCAGTGCAGCGCTCCTCACCAAACGTCGTTCCAGATGGATCGGATTCTTGCAGAAAGGACAGGTAAATAACGGCTCATTGTTTCAAAATGGGTTGCCATGTATAAATCTGGATACATATCTTAATATAGAATTATATTTTAGAGGAAAAGTTCACCCAAACGCAAGCATTTACCAAGCTAACAAAATATGTTCTAAAACGTTCTCCCTTATGAAAATTAACCTTGGTTTTATTATAGTAAAAGCGCAGCAACCATGTTTTTGGCACATTGATTACCATTTGTATAACCATAGTTTTACTACAAAATACCATGGCTAAACTACAACTATGGTTAAATTTCGAAAGGGCTGAATCCTTACAGAAAGCCCAAATTAATTTCCTGTGTGTTCAACATGTGAAATCAGATGGAAATTTGCATTTTACACCATTAAAAAGTTTTACATGTGTTCCACATATTTCACAAGTGATTTTAACGTTAGAAATTCATGTGTTTTTTTTCTGTAAGGGAAAATATTATATCTAAATGTGACCCTGGACAACAAAACCAGTCTTAAGTAGCACGGGTATATTTGTAGCAATAGCCGACAATACATTGTATGGGTCAAAATCATTGATTTTTTTTTAAAGCCAAAAATCAGTAGGATATTAAGTAAAGATCGTGTTCCATTAAGATATTTTGTAAATTTCCTGCCGTAAATATATCAAAACTTAATTTTTGATTAGTAATGTGCATTGCTAAGAACTTTATTTGCATAACTTTAAAGACGGTTTTCTCAATATTTAGATTTTTTAGGTCAAATATTGTTTTATCCTAACAAACCATACATAAATGGAAAGCTTATTTATTCAACTTTCAGATGATGTATAAATCTCAATTTTAAAAAATTGACCCTTATGACTGGTTTTGTGGTCCAGGGTCACAATATTTTGAATGTTTTAAAACTGTTTTTTTTCCTTGGCTAAAGAATGTTATGGAAACATTTTTGCAAACACTACTTTTAAATAAACATTCTGAAAAAAGTCAGAGAAACTAAAACGTTTCATAAAAAGTTTCATGACCAATGTGCTAAAGTTTGGAGAACATCATAACGTTGAATGAACATTCTGTTAATGTTACCAGAGGAACGTTTGTTTATAAATTGCAAGAAAGTTCTGAAATCGTTTCCTGTCAACTGGATACTCATTCTCAAGTCAGTCCACACCTGTTTTGACCTTCTTTCTCTCATGAAACAAGCAAAATGTTCTTTTTCATACAATGAAAGGGATCTTATGTATTTGGAAGGACACAAGGGAGAAAGGGAGAGTAAATGATGGCATTTTGTGGTGAATTAGCCGTTTAAAGCACCTGAAAATGGACAACATAGGATCTAAATGTTTCGGCCTGAAAGCCTCTCTGGAAAATGACTAAAATCAGAGCTGCTCTGAAATACAGTTACCATGGCAATCTGCTAAAAAATCTATATTATGCCTTCTTGACGGGTGGACGGTTTAAACGCGCAGCTGCACTCATCGCTCACAGCGTTTCTTTCCCAGTCTCGAGTCTTTACAGTGACTAGCTCTCAAGCGTTCTTTCGTCTTTTGTTCTTCTCCTTATTGGAAATTGATTGTCTTCTACCATCACAAAGACACATGGTTCTGATTGATTCTCTGGTACCAGAGGAAGGAGGAGGATTCGCCCGCAGGGGGCTCGGATCTGAACGCACGCAAACGCAGAATACACAGGGAGACTGGAAACAATGGCTGCTGTTGATACGACATGTTGATCAACCACACATGTTAAATCATAGAGGAGTGGATGGATAAAACAGTGCATCTCACAAAAACCTGACAAGAACATGCCCAGCTCATATTTCACTTAAAATCAAAGAAAAGGCGAAATTATTGCATTATGTTAAAATATAAATATTATAGGCTTAACAAATTATAATGCATAATGTTTTGTTATTCTAATGTACTTAGTAAATAATTGCATATATATATATATATGCACCGTTATAATTATTATTTATTAATAATTTAATGTCTAAATGCAAAAAAAGGTACATAAAAACATAAAAACTCTCTTTTTTCTTAATGCAAAATATAATTTCTTTTTTCCTTGTGATTTTGTTTGAAATATGACCCAGACTTTTCTTTGTGATATTCACCTAATAATTATGCACATACAGAAACAGACAGTCCAGTTAGTCCCCAAAAACTTGACTTAACTTCATTGAAATATCATTTATAGAAGTAGGACAGAAGAAGACAATATTGTCAAAGAAAATAAATAAATAACACACTTGTAAAATTGAATTGTTCCCCTCCGTTCACCCCGTCGGGCAAATCCACATTCCTCCTGCCTCTCCCTGACCGTGACGTACGAGTCGTCCTGTCTCTGAACAGTTAGATTAATAGCCATGCATAAAAGAATCACCAGCGGTTCCCTAACGACAGAAGAGCTGGTTTTCATTATCTTTTTTTTTTCTTTTTTCTTTTTAAATATCAGGATCACTTGAACACGCACAACAAACACTAATTCAACTGAAATGCATTTTCCTATGGACAAAAACATGGGTCAGTAAATTAAATAAGAGAGAGAAAAGAAATGGAACATTAAAATGAAAAAAAGCATATAGCAATTTGCCTCATGATATTACTTTGGTCTCTAAAGCTCATTTTGGTGTTTCTGATAATTCAAAAGAACTAACTACTACACAAGCTTTGGATAATTTCAGGCAATCTTGACTCTCGTGGTCAAAGGTTTCGTATGGTGACACCAGAATGTTTTCTAGTTAGCATTGAGCCCAACTTAAAAAAAAACAAAAGTGGTTGATTTTGAGGGAGCATGCCAAAATGAACAGGAGAATTACTCAACTCAACAAGACAGTACAGAACAGTAAAAAGCTTCAAGTCACAATATTTCCAAAACTATTATTTAGCAGTATTATCTTCTACTATCATCGTTATTGTTTCATCAGATTACCTTTACATTACAAGTGTTTGAGGTATATCAGAATTCTCATTGTCAACACGTGCCTGCCAGCGTGAAATGACATGATTGGTTGGATTCGATTGGTCGAATGTCTGTGAATATGACCGATGGAGGCATATGATTGGACGACCACTGACAGTGCAGGTATACCTCAGTTTTACACGATTATCACAAGCACACACTTCCAGAATACTGTAAATTACACAAAAATAGCTCTGTCGGAAGTGTGTGCGCATGTGAGTCCAGAGGCGTCGGCGCACGTTTACAGTAACGTCACATGTTAAGCATCACTAACTGCTCGTCTGTGACTCCTGCACACTTCATAGAGAAATAAATACTCATAAATAAATGCAGCAAATAGAAAAACAACTACTTTCATAAAAAAATCAAAGTGCTTCTTTATCAGAATGGAAACAGAGTCCCTCGTTTTTATGCAAGATATGCAGCTATGCAGAAAATATGTTTTTAAAAATGTGTGTGTGTGTGTGTGTGCGTGCGTGTGTGTGTGTTTGCGAGTGTGTCCAGAGCAATTCCACCCGTGGTTGAAGGAAAAAGGCACTCAACTTGTCCTGCATAGTTGCCACTTCCTTCACCGTGGCATAATGCAGTCAGACTACTCTGTGTGTGTGTGTGTGTGCGTGTGTGTGCGTGCGTGTGTGTGTTTAGTTTAGTTTGGAGACAAAATTGTGAGTTTGAGTTTTAATTAAAGGATTAGTTCAACCATGTCCAGCTCATATTTCATTTAAAATCAACGAAAAGGCGAAATTATATTATTGCATTGGTAAAATATTATATTATTATGTTTTGAAGAAAAATAGGCAAAAGAAATTATAATGCATTATCTAAACTGGTTTGTTATTATTCTAATATACATAGTAAATAATTGCATATACATATATATATGCACACAAATGCAACTGTCTAAATGCAAAAAAGATGCATAAAAAAAAGTCTCTATTTTCTTAATGCAAATATAAGAAAAAAAAAATATTTTTTTCCTTGCAATTTTGTTTGAAATATGAATCAGGCTTCAAAAATGAAAATCTGCTAATAATGTATGCTATCCAAGATTAAGATGAGTTTCTTCATCATATTTGTAGAAATGTGTCATTCCATCACTTGCCCAGCAACGGATGCTTGACATTGAATGGGTGCCGTCAGAATAAGAGTCCAAACAGCTGATAAAAACATCACAATAATCCACAAGTAATCCAAACCATTTCAGTCCATCAGTTAATGTCTTATGAAGCCACAAGCTGTGTGTATGTAAGGAACAAATCCATCATTAAGACCTTTTTAACTAAAATACAAGTCCATAAAACACTTTCTCCAGTGTAAAAGTCCATTTCATGTACATCAAAATCCACCCTGTTTTTGGACTGTTTTGGCTTGTAAACGATGCTTGATCTGTGCAGATTTCCACTTTTTTACTGGAGAAAGTGTTATTATGGATTATGGACTTGTAATTTAGTTTAAAATGTGAACGTCTTAATGATGGATTTGTCTCTATTGTCTTCTCAAGATGTTAACGGATTGACTGGAGTGATGTGGATTACTTGTGGATTATTGCAATGTTTTTATCAGCTGTTTGGACTCTCATTCTGACGGCACCCATTCACATCCATTGGTGAGCAAGTGATGGAATTACACATTTTTTCCAAACCTGATGAGGAAACGAACTCAGAGCGAGCACACTTTTAGTAAATGTTCATTTTTGGGTGAACTATTCCTGTATGTCCCCATTTGGATAGCTACGCAAATGTGTTCGTGTGTTTGAGAGGAAAACGTGTCGCTACACTAAATCACATTGGTGTACGTGTGTGTTTGTGAGCAACAGGCGGGTGATGATGAGGATGAAGAAGATGATGATGGTTAAACTGGCAGGCTGAAGAAGAATCTTTGGTATCAGTGGCTGTATCACACACACCACTGTGTTTCTGTGAGGTAGCCACATTGATTCTCACTACAAACGAGGTGTGTGTTCGCTTTTTTCACATTTTTGCTTCACATCAGAGTTTGCAATGACACCGTTTAAGAAAAAAACTCGCCGTTCGCCTGGTCACGGCTCTGAAATGGTCAATGCTTTCTTTGAAAATGCTACAGACATCTGCTGTCTTACCTGTCTGAGACAGGAAGTAAGCAAAGGATGACCGCCACCTGGCGAACTCGTCGAGAAGGGCCTTTTTTCACCAGCAGGAACCTTTTGGATTGATAGACAAAGAAACAATATCCATCTCTACAGCTCCGAGAGTTCAGAGTTCAGGAGTCCGTTTCTCCGCAAGTGTTCGTTATACACAACAATCCTTTTTTTCTTCGTTTCTCGTCGTCACAAGGTGCTTCTTTACACTTAGTTTATGCACAACAGAGCACAAAGAGTCCAGACGTTTAATACAAACTTTGTGTCTATGTAACTATTTTTACCCGCATCGTTATTATAGAGGAACAGAGAGAGAGAAAAACAAGGAGGAAAGACAGAGCATAATATTTACAGTTTCATTTCCAGTACGTTTTGGGAAATGGAGCGATTTGGTTTCCAAAACAACGGATGAGTGTTTTTTTCAGCCCCTGTGGGAACGATTTTGCATGATTTGTCGGATTCTCCCGCACAGACTCGTGGGAAAGGAAGGGAGTCTTTGGACTGGGCGGCTCGCAGCCGCGAACATCCTCTATGATTATCGTTAAGGCATCTGTCGTTGGCACTCAATTATCATACAGTGACATTTTACCTTTAGGTTTGGCCACTAGAAGCTGCAGGTCTCCACAAACAGGAGAAAAATAATCGAACAGCTTTTACTCTCCGCTTGGTTACTGATTGTTTCATCTTTGGTAACGGAAAATACCTTTGGATATAAGACATGAATGCATGGAAAAAAGCTCATGGATGATAAAAATCTTGACATCTGACGACCTGCGCAGGACAGATTCATGATGCCTTCAAGTCCATTTGGGAAATTGCAATCAAAATAAAGGGAAATGCTAAATTCTTATTTGACGTGATGCAGCATTGACATTGAAAAAATAAAAACGACAAAAATACAACAAAACTTAAATTAAAGTAAAAAAATATAAATAAAAACTCTAACTGTATATCAGTGATACTGAAATAACTAAACTAAAACTAAATCGACATTGAACAAAAATAAAAATGACAAAAACAACAACAAAATTTAAACTAAAAGTAAAATGAAAACAAAAAAACTATTTTTAAAAAATTCTAAATATAAATAAAATCTAATTGTATATCAATGATACTAAAATAACTAAAGCTACAGCTAAAATATAATTAATAAAACACTATATAGACATTAAAGACAAACAAAAAAAGACAACAATGCAACAGAATTACAACTAAAATTAAAACTAAAACAATTTTTTTTTTAAATTCTAAATATAAATAAAAACTGTACAGAAAAATAACGAAAAATAACTAAAGCTAAATCTAAATTGACACTGAACAAAACTAAAAATTACAAAAACACAACAAAATTAAAACTAAAAATGAAAACAAAAAAATATTTAAAAAATATAAACAAATAAAAACTAATTTTATATCAACGATACTAAAATAACTAAAGCTAAAACTTAAATAAAATTAGTAAAACACTATATAGATATTAAAAACAAACAAAAAAGACAAAAGCACAACAAAATTAAAATTAAAACAAATATATTTTAAAACATTCTAAATATAAATAAAAACTCTAATTGTATATCAATGATGCTAAAATAACTAAAATTTAATTGACATTGAAAAAAAAACTAAAAATGACTAAAATAAAATGACTAAAAACACTATATAGACATACTGAAAATGACAAAAACACAATAAAATTACTAAAACTTTAACTAAATTTGAAATGAATAATAAACGAATTCAAAATGTGAATAAAAATTATAATAGTATATCAATGTTACTAAAATAAACTGAAATAGCAGTAATACAAAAAAACTAAGACGTTTTTAAAAATATACTAAATTACAAATAAATGGAAAATATAAAAATAAAAACTAATAAAAAAAAAAAAACTATAAAATAGAATATAAGTGATACCAAACAGCTCTGGCTTGAAGGCAGCATGTCCTGCAGCAAACAAAGTGTGAGTTTCTAGAGTTTTCCAGGAGGTGGCGCCGTTGCTCTGTGCAGATGAAGCGCTCTGTAAAACCCCTACGGTAAAATGATTCTTTAGGGGCGAATACAGAGGACTGATTGATTCTTTGCATCCCTTTATCATTGTGCTGAAGCAAGAACAAGGCGCCACACTGGCAGTGAAAGTACTGAGACGGCGAGACACCTGAAAATATCTGACGCGATTCGACCGAAACTAAAGCGATATGAATATCTAGATACGTTTTTGAATATCCTGATGTGTCAAAGGTCAAGGAGTTGAGAACCAAGGGTTGTGTGCTAAAATACGTATTGCCTTCTTTTCCTTCTTTCTGCTGCTCTATGAGAGAGAGAAAATTCTGCTTGGCTAATCCAGAGACTGAGATGAGAGATGTTTTAGCTCAAATATCAAGCACAGGTGGGGGAATGACCAAAATATCCACGATGAGAAAAGAAACACACGTACTAATAACTTAAAAGAATACGTTTGATTTGACAAATGAGATCATCCACATCCGTGTCCGGAAGAGGTTTGTGAGGTTTGATGGGCGCCGTAGATCATCATCAGCTGTTGCCCAGACGTTTGAGCTGGTACATCCGGCACGGGTCTCTGAGCGCCGGTGCCGTCCGCGTCCGGGACGCTCAAGCCTTGGAGAAAGTGGTCGCCGAGGTGCCGGGCTGCCCGGGACTGGCCGCGTGCTCGTCCTGCCAGCGGTCCACGCAGCGGCGGCGCGCGTTCATGAAGAAGTTGCTGACGGTGGAGAGCTCCAGGCCCAGCTGCTGCGAGATGGTGATCTGCATCTCTTTGCTGGGCCGCTTGTTCTCCTTGAAGATGGCGATGAGCGTTCGACGCTGCAGGTCGGTGAAGACCAGACGCTGCTTCTTGGGCACCATGTTTCTGTCTTTGTGCTGTTCCTGTTCCTTTCTCTTGCAGGCTGCCAGGAGGAGACACAGACAAAGGGACGAGTGAAAATACATGAATTAAATATCCATAAAATCATGCAACCAGTATAAAGCTGATAAAGGAAACCGTGAAACCAGGACTCATTCAATAGCCTGCTAGTGTTCAAAACTGATTGCAAACTTAGTGAATGAAAAAACAGTTTTAAAGCAATATATGCATTTAGCTACTCAGAAAAAGTATTTTAAAAATCTAACACTCTAACAGTTTCTTTTCACACTATATCAATTTATACCCAGGTAACAAGAATATGCTGTAAAAATGATCGCATCTTTTTTTTTTTATGTTCTCGTTTAAACATCCAGTTTTTAAAGTTTCAAAACCTTTTTTTTTTGTTTTTTTGTTATTTGAACATTCCATTTTATAAACAATATGGGATATATAAACAATGCTGCAAACAATATAGGAATGTTACTTTTGAAAGGACATTTTGAAACAAGTAGTAACATTTAAAAACCTACAAATGATGTATACATTTTGTGCTAATGTTTTAGAACATATTTAAAGATCAGAGAACTATGAGCAAACATTCTGTTAATTTAAGAGAATATTCTGTTTTGTCATTTTTGACCTTGGACCAGGCTTAATGAGCATAGGTATATTTGTTGCAATAGCCAAAAATACACTGTATGTGTCAAAATTATACATTTTTCTTTTATGCCAAAAATCATTAGGATATAGGATATAGATCACTAGTATAGATCATGTTCCATGAAGATATTTTGTACATTTCCTACCGTAAATATATCTATTCTTAATTTTTTATTAGTAATATGCATTGCTAAGAACATAATTTGGACAACTTTAAAGGCGATTTTCTCAATATTTTGATTTTTTGCACCCTCAGATTACAGATTTTCAAACAGTTGTATCTCGGCCAAATATTGTCCTATCCTAATAAACCATACATCAATGATTTCAAATGATGTATAAATCTCAGTCTCAAAAAATTGACCCTTATGACTGGTTTTGTGGTCCATAGCCACATTTTGCAAACATTATGGGAATGTTACTTTTGAATGTTACTTATTTATTATGTTGTTACTTTTTCTCAACATTCTAAAAAAGCAACTATAACAAAACATGTTAGACAACCGAGGTTTAAAAAAATGTTCCATGAATGATGTGTAAATAATGTTTTCATGTTAACATTTTGAAGACCAGAGAACTTGAACTACTGAAGGACATTGTTCATAACATTTGGGTAGTTAGTTGGGTATAAATGTTGATATATTTAAAAAAAAACCACTTTTATTTCTCTGAACAGTTTATGTCTCTGAGCTAATAAATCCTGAAACAATAAAACTGCCATTTTAGATGACATTATGAAGAGGAAGTGACATAATTTGAGTCTTTCCACTATTTATAGAATACTCATTTGTTCAGAATTGCATGCTAACTTACTACTCTTATCATTTTTTTTTAAGTATATGCATGTGAACTGTTCTCAGATATGTCAAAATGTGCAAACACTGCATGCTACACTCTTAAAAATAAATCTCCCAAGAGAGATTTTCATGGAAAAACAATTTTGGTACCTCAAATAACCTTTCAAGTGATCAGTTATAAAAGTAACATAACTTGATTTTTCTTCAACAGGACAGTGGAGATATGACAGGAAGTGAGTGGGAGAGAGACAGAGAGTAGGATCGGGAAAGGTCTACGAGGCGGGATTCGAACTCGGGACACCCGAGGTGCAATTGCACCATATGTCGGCTATCGGCGCCGACATTAGTGTAAATTTTAATAATCTAAAGAACCTTTTCCACCATAAAGAACATTTAGAGTTTCCATAAATGTTAAAAGTTCTTCATGGAACCATTAATGTCAATACAGATGTTGTATTTTCAAGAGTGCATGCATTTTAAAAGCCTATGAATTTAATGTGCATTTGACATATATTTGACCAATATTTAGTAGTAAAGCACAAACCAATATATTCAACGACTGTGTATGTGTGTGTGTGTTTTCAGTGTGCATCCTGTGGGACTCATGTTTGAGAACCCTCAGGCAAAATCCACTCTGCCTCTGCGAGCTGTTTGGAGTCATCCAGAGGATTTACATTCATGTGTTCGCGCTCACAGCTGACTCTATAAAACACCGCCCGACAGTACGCCAAAGCCCAAGCACTTTCCGCTTTTAGCAACAACCACCGCGGAGAGCGAGGACAATCTGTCTGTGCAACAAAATCATTATGTCAGCGTTTAACAGTCCTGCCTGTTATCATTCATTAAAACAAACCTAATCGTCCGCTAATGCACAGAACATCCCTCTCTGTTTCATACTGTATAATTCTACGATTCCTTCTCCTGCATACGTCCGTATTTCTCAAAAACGCACACACACACTTGCGGCGAGGGTTCCCCCAGTGAGATTGTGCTGAGGAGGCTGATGCCAGGCCGAGCGCTGTATGTCTAATTACAGAGAGCCATGAGCCAATCGATCTACCCTACACAGTCAAATCTGTTTACTGCTGCCGTCTAAAGCTGCAGCTCACTCATCCATCATATTCATATACCACCGCACACACACGAACATGCAGAATCACTCAAATACTGACTGTACAGCAGTTCATGCATGCATCTATCTATCAGTCTAGTTCTATCTAGTCCTATCAAAATATAAAAATGAAGCAGCTGTATTTTAATTCTCAAGAACATTACAGTTGTCTTTGCTGGACATATGTGAGGACAAAACAGATTTGGTTCAACAGCTCATGGAAAGGTGACTAACGCTCAAATGAATGGAAAATACGATAACGCAGCGTTTGATGAGGACTCTCCCTCCTCTCTGACCCATATTTAGAGCTCTTTTGTCCGATTGTCTCCTGTTTCTGTATCGAGCATCATTTCGGCTCTTTCCCACCATCCGCCTCCCGATGTCACGCGCTCTCGCGCCTCCCCGCAAGTGGGCGCACACTGGGCTCGAGGGATCAATACGGATCGATCGCCCGGGAAGGGGCCCTGATTACTGGACCACGTGCGCAAGAGAAAACAGAGGAAAATCGATCATTGCAGCTTTTAGGGCAACAGCAGAGCGCAGACAGAAAGAAGAAAGACGCACATTCTGCCTGGCGCATTAGACGCACTTTAAGAGAGCGATATTCTAAAACATTAAGCCAGCAGATATGTTCAGAACACCGAGTACATTTACTATACAGTCCAGTGGAGAGTAGTATTTCTTGCTTGCTTTATTTATTTTTTTTAAGACATTCATAATAGCAGCCTAACATGTGATTATCTGGATGCACTCAAATGTTGGTCTAAAAAATGAAAAATAACATTTCTAGCCTACTATATTGAACCTGAGTGATTTCAGAATCAGAATTAGTAAACATAGAAAAATGCATAATGCAAATGCACAGATATGAGCATAAAAAAATACAGGAAGCATTGCCAGCGCAAGTGTGCGTGCAGAATAGTAAGCAAATGATCTTGCGTCGCTTGCGTTTAGATTGCGTCGCCACATGATGCTTAAGAAAAGATGCACGAACCAATAATATTTGATGTCATTTCCGTGTCTAAAGCCGCCATTTTGAATAGTACAGGTGGGATCTCAAGCGGTAAATGTGAAGACTTTCTCTCATACAAAGCTGTCATTTGGATTCAGGAGGCTTTGGATATTGCGCATAAACCATGCGGATTATTTATAGTGCCTCTCTATGGAAAACAGGAGACTGCAATGGGCGAGTAGACACAACTTTCCCTTACTTATGTGTAAACACAATGCATATACCTATAACACTGGGAAAACGGCCAACACTCACTCTGTATAATTTCACGCACAGTTTATTCAGATCTCAAGGGTGGAACATTAGCGAATGAATGCAATGCAATGCATGAATGTGGGCAAATCATAATTACCAGAAACCAGGTTCTGTTGATCTATAAGCCTCGAAAAGAGAAATGCGTATTGTACAAGAGTATTTTAATGTTTATCTGTTAAGACCGAAGGTAAATTAGCTGTAGCCGACTGAGAAAATTCTTTATTTTAGACATTTATTGGAGAACGATGCATTTCATCTTTCAGGCCAACAAACGAACCAAATAACGTTTCTCTAGTCTAAGTGTACACAATTAACCGAATCGAATCTGGTTGCATAAATAATATCTATAAATGCAAAGGAAACTCCTCCCAACCCTCCTCCAGGCCCGAATGAGTTACAATATAAACGCTTTTAGACCGTATATAAAGCCTTTTATTGTCACTTATTATGACAACCGCATCTAGTTGCTTCATTTTTATCCTTTTTTAGACAAATTAATAGTCCAGGAATCGATTGACCTTTGCTTGAAAACCTTTTCATGAAGCATGTATTTAATATATAGGTCACATAGCAGCGCTTGTGCCAGGTTTCATAACGCCGCATCTACAGCTCAATAATAATAATAATATACAGTGCAGTGTGTGGGAGTCGCCCTTATACAGACATAATTTGCACAGTATTTTTGGGGTTTTAACCAATGCTAGATGCAATAAATCAGATTCTTATTTTAGTCTCAATTGCATCAGAATTAGGAGCCATTTTTAAAATAATTTTATACACTAAAAAATGTGCACATTGAAGTTTGTCCGTGACATTAATGTGAACTCGCATTGATAAAACATGTGAAATTGTGTACATTGACTGTAGCTCATGTGAAAGAAGCCGCATAATCAGAGAAAAGACATTCAGTACGGGAAGTGTGTGTGTGATGTTTGCAGATGACATTTTAATGGGCAGCGTCTGTTTAGTTTTGTAATCCAATGGTAAGCGCTGATATTGATATCTTATCACTCAGATGGATGAATATAAACTGCTGCAGTTTAGCTCATTTTATTTATATTTGCTCTGTTCTGAGTTCATATGGCAGTTTTTATACGAATATGAGAGTTGCCATAATCAATATTCATCAGGGAGAGTCTAATCTATTCATCACAATCTCGTATTCTGTTGCTTAACTATTTCATTTTAAAACATTACAAGCTTTCTAGTGAGTGTAATGACAGGTTTTTGCGTTTAGACGTGTAAAATTGTGATGCTGGTGTTCAAAAGAAGAATGCAAAAAGCTGGTTTGCTTTTTAATGAAACTGGATTGGATTATAATGGATTGGAAAATTATATTAGGCTACATTATACATTTTAATGCATGTGGGCTAAAATTGCCAAAATGCAAAATAGCCTGATAAGAAATGCATCCTTAAATTTCCATAAAAACCTCGAATAGTTAATTAAATGAACATTGCAGTTATTGTGCATAATGTGAACATGCTGTCTGCTGAGGTGGGTGTGGTCTGTGTGTGCGTGTGGGCGTGGCGGAGAGAGCGAGGGGCGGGATCGATAACTAACCGCACCAGGCCGCTAACAGCTCGGCTCGGGATCGATGGCTTGAGCGGGGCGGTTCTGTTTTTGGGTGCGGTGAAACGAACCCTCTCCCGCGCGGGCCGGGCTACTGCTGGCGAGAAACAGTCATGTCAATCAAAGCCCAGTCAACACAAACCAGATCAACAATACACACCCATTACATGATGCTGCTGCTGCGAGTTTATAGATTAACAATATTTAATCAATGCGGCTCATTTCTGCGTAGAATATCACCGAAACAGTTTTTTTTTCCTTGAGCAAAAATGCCTTTTTTTTAAAAAAAAAAAAATCCTAACATGGAACCAAGATTCCGCACGACTTAAGAAATTTGAATTACAGTATGTACAGTATGTACTTCATCTTCACTTATTTGATTTGGTTGCAAATTCTAACAAAATAGGATAAATAAATTATTAAAATCCTGTAGAATCCCTTGACAAATGTTTTTTTAAGCTAAGAGTTCAGTGTGAGCGAAGGTAAAATGAAGCTGTGCTAGTTTGGTGTGAATGTCAATGTTCATCATCGAAACACTGAGCGTTTGACAACAATAAAGGTTAAAGCGGATCCTTTAATTCGATTTTTATTTAAGTGTGTGTGTGTGTGTGTGAGAGAGAGAAAGAGAGAGAGACATCACGTCGTGAAACACACACGCCACAGAAATCTGTTATTTCTGCAAGCAGCACAAATTAAAATATAATTTTTAAATTTTTCGTTGTCAAAAAATATTTATAATTATTTTCCATAGTCGTATTAAAACGCTAATGTTTTAATACGACTATGGAAAATAGTTATACTTTTTTTTTATACTTATAACTATAAATTAGTGAATTGTTTGTTTATTGTTAAAAATCTATAATATCAGCACGTACTATGAGCAAATAAGTGTAATTAAATTAAAGCAACAGTTAAAAAAGGTCTCAGTAAATAAATAAATAAGCGGTTTTCTCTGAAATTCATTTAAGAGTTATCCGACGGCCAGGTGGGCCTATAACAGAAATTACAATCATGTTTAAAAATAGAGTAGGCTATACTATAATATTTCATGTCAACCTGGTAATAAAATAATATTATATTGTTCAGTTATTAGTTTGATATGCATATTGAGCATCGATTTTTTTTAAAATGCGGAATGCTTTATTTAGTCTTAAACATCTCAGCCTAACTAATATTTGTAATGCTTGTTTTCGATATATTAAATATCACTTTGACCAATGCAGAGAGTAGTCAATATTTGCTTTGTGTTTATGTAACTTGCACAATATTGATTCGTGTCATATTTCTGGCTACATTTATAAAAACCGAGCATCGCTTTTCCCTAAAAATATATTCACGGATCTGCTCGAATAATTCAAAACAACGTATGTCTAGTATTTATTTCTGTGCAGGCATCTCATATGCGACCGAAACGGAGTTTTAACCTCAGTAACTCATCTGTGTGTGTGTGTAAGTGTGTGTTTGAGCGACTTTCTTTCTAAATGCGTGTTATTTAAAAAATAAATAAATAAACCACTGCTGTACATCTTTTTTTTCCCAATAACATGTAGAAGTATACTTAAATGCTTCTAATATGGGAAACCTCTGTTAAGTAAATGCATTAGGGCCTATTCCAAAAAGTCTAAAGATATAATGTGATAAATTATATTGAGATTTTTCTTAATATTTAGATCTTCTTAATGTTTGCTCTGGCTGACAGGGTGATAGATTCTTGTTTTATTTTAGCCTTAATGTACTGAAAACAATGTAAAAGTATACAGTGCGTCAGTATAATCACATTCATATTAAAATACATCATCTTCATTACATTAAAACCTCTTTATAAAATCTCACACAGACTAGAAGGCCCTTCATAGCCATTCTGATTATAATCAGATCAAATGTATTGAAAAAAATGAAGTACGGTAAGATAATAGCGAGGGAGTTTGGCTTTTCATGCAGGTGTAGTCTAATATAAGTGAGGTTTTCCCTTCGTCCAGGTCAGGATGAGTTCGTCTTTGTCTTGCGGCTTTCCTAACTGGTCTCCAAAATCAATTTCTCAGTGGACAAACATCTGACAGACCAGATCCATCCCCAGCAGCTCAATTAAACGCCATTCATAGACAGTTTGATTGATCTGAAAGCCAAGAAGTCATTGCAAGAGCAAACCATCACTTGCACATCTTAAATTAACCCTGTGTTTTATGTGCGTGTGTTGTTCTGGAGTGTGTTCTCTGCTTGTTTGTGTTTTGGTGGCTATTTCACACACACATCTAAATGAGCAAACTAATCTTGCATTTTTAGAGTATAAAACATTATTTATAGACTGCTTTTGTAAATGCATATCTGAATGCCCTCGAAGAGACATTTATCAGATTTATCTTGCATTTGGGGTCACCTGTATTTCCAAGCTGAAAATAAACATTTATAAAAGGTTTGCATTCTTAGTTTGTAATGCATATTTTTATATCTGTTCTGATCCTTGATTTTATGGTTTTAAAAGAATAAATATGAGACGGATAGATAAACAATTTTTATAATTAGTAGAACCTGTGAATTTAAAGCGGTATAATTTGTGTCTAGAGTCACTACTTCAAGTCGGTCATTGTACTTTGATGCCTAAAGAGTGAAACACAGATTCTTTCATAACATTGATCCGTTTGTTTGAGTTCCTGTCAATCAGATTTTGAGGGCGGGACTATCTGATTGTCCAGCCAATGGCAGAGCAGTGTTTGTAAAGTCTGTTTTCTGCATTATTCATCCTGATAAATGTGTGTTTGAGAGCAGGTGACACCAGGAATATATTCCAGTATTTGCATGTTTACAATTGATTGCTTTTACAGAATGTGTTATGCAACAATAAATGTATGCTACGTCACAGTTTTGGCACATGCAGTAGGCCATCCAGATATTACATTTTAATATAAAGTATATTATTAGCATACTTATGTTTACATACACTCTCAAAAATAAAGAGACACTTTTTTTTATACCTTATTTACCCCTGAAGGGTACATGTTAGTACCTTAAAGGTACATTTTAGTACTTTAAAAGTGCATGTTAGTATCTAAATGTTACATATTAGTTGTTTTAAAACCGAGTGAGAAAGTTTGTGCTTTTTTCCTGAGAGTGTACAGTATTGTCAAAGCATTATACATCAAAATATATACATGTATGTATAATGTAACTATCTAATATACGATGTGTGACCCTGGACCACAAAACCAGTCATAAGTAGCACGGTTATATATGGGTCAAAAATATAGATTTATCGTATATCATTAGGATATGAAGTAAAGATCATGTTCCATGAAGATATGTTGTAAATTTCCTACCGTAAATATATCAAAACTTAATTTTTATTTAGTAATATGCATTACTAAGAACTTCATTTGGACAACTTTAACAGTGATTTTCTCAATATTTTTATTTTATTTATTTATTTATTTATTTATTTATTTTTGCACCCTCAGATTCCAGATTGATGTTGTAGGGTCCAGATGATGTATAAATCTTAATTTTTAAAAAATGATCCTTATGGCTGGTTTTCTGCACCAGGGTCACATATAATAAGAATTTTAAAAAAGCTACAATATAAGCTTATTAATTAAAAAAAAAAAAAAAGATACTTTGCGTTGCATTCATTTGCAGTAGTCTTACTATTTTTACAATGTATAGTATGAATACTAGTATGCAAATGTTACAACAGCACACTAAATATCACACAAAATATAATACTGTATCATAAAAAGCAATGCAACTCATCTTTCTTTCAACAGTTTGATGAATAAACCAGAATTAGTATGTACTGTGCATATATAAATGTAGCATGAATCATACACTGTAAAACTGTGAAACAGTTGTTCATTTTATGTAAATATTACTAAAAGTTCACTGTACTTAAAAGAAATAAAGAATAAGAAATATGCAATATGAGAATAAAATATACAACATATAAGAAAAATAATAAATACATGTAAATATAAAATATATAATGTGAGTAAAAATAAAATTACATTTTTTTAAATGTATGCATTTATATAATAATTTATATACAATTTATATTTAATATAAACATTTAAATTATATACATGTATAAGATGTTCATATTTGCATATGAGCATGCTTATGTTGTACTGCGGAAATTATATACTATTCTGAATGCGCTTGTGTTAGTATGTTTTTCATCTCCCACAGACTTATGCGCGTGCGTTTGTGTGCGTTTGTGCATGTGTTTGTGTGCGTTTCAGAGACAGATCTGTTGATGGGAAAGCTGGTGGTGTTGCAGGGAGGGGGGTCTGCATGACCGTGTGTGTGTGTGTGTGTGTGTTTGTTGCACGGCTGGCTGCGGCTGCTGCTGCTGGCGAGAGCCCCAGAGATGCAGGAGCGAGCAGGGGAAAGGAAATCAATACAGATTCAGCGCAAGTCAGATAAGCCTTAACAATGTGTAGCGCAGACGCACTCTATAACCCAATCTCACACGTACACTCCACAGTTTTCCTGCATATGCACAGGTAGACGCGTTTAAACATGCGCCCAGATGCTGTACGTTCATGCACGTATTCACACCTGCATGTTTTCACCTTGCACACACACACACGTGGACAACAGGACCACATTTCTGCGAACAGTGGAAATGCATCTGAATGCATTTGAGAATGTGTTAATATTTGGTGTTTATCTTGTATTTTTTGCTTTGTTGACAGCAACAAACAAAACCTGATGATCATGTTCTCTAGCATGATTTGTGATGATCACAGGAGCATCTTGAGCTTCAATGGTAAATCAGACTATTTGTATAAAGAGTTGTTTAAATTGTTTCACGATCCCACAACTTTGCCTATTTTTAGGTTAATATTAGATTTTTAACCCTGGATCTGCACGTTGTTCTTTTCTAAAACACACTTGATGTTATATGCTCTTATGGAGAGATTTTATTTCATTTTATTTAATTATATGTGAATAAATTTGTCTGGGTTTGTTAATGCCGTGTGAATATAGTTAAGGTGGTTTTTATTTATCAAATGCTCTTATGAGGACATTTTTTTTTTTTAATTGTATTTAATCTTATATGAATATATTCGAGTAGTTTTAATCAAATTTATTTAATCGTGAATCATTTTTGGGTGTTTTTGTAAATCAAATCCTCATATGTGGACATTTTATTTAAAGTTATTTAATAAAACCACCCCAATTATATTCACAAATAACTTATCAAATTTATTTAAAGATATGTGAATATATTTGGAATAGTTTTAAAAATCATTTGCACTTGAAAATGTGAAAATATTTAATTTAATTTAATTTTTTGTAATAAAACATATTTATTCACATGTGATTTATCAAATTTATTTAGTGGTGTTTTTATTAATCAGATGCTGTTATGAAGATAATTTATTTAATTTTATTTAATGCTTTGTGAATATTTTGGGGATGGTTTTATTAA